>PVJH01014660.1:0-56084 GCA_004026705.1 Nesogale talazaci | reverse complement strand
GGGGTAGGCTTAGCCCACAGGCAGTGAGTGCAGCACACAGTTGAGGCAAAGAACGAGCTCCAGCAGCAGCAGCATGTTGGTCGGATCAACAGGGGTAAAGAGAGATGGGCCCAGCCTCGGCGAGCATTTATCTCAGTCACCTTCAATCAAGCTGAGACTGAAGAAACTCCACCCAAATGTTCCTAGAGAGGCCGAGTTGACACAAGAAGCCTAACTCTCCCACCTGGTTTGGAAATAATGTTTTTCTTTTGTTGGGCACAGAAACAGACTCAAGCCTGCAGGGGAAAGGATCGGTCTACAAGGCAAGAAGAGGCTCGGGCTTCCAAGAAGAGGCCAGAAAGAGTCGTTTCCTAGAGCAGACACAAAGAAAGGGTACAGGCCTGCCAATGCCTGGAACACAGGCAAGAACCTTTAAAAGCACGAGGAAATACAATTCTGTTCTGTAAAGCCACTTATATGGCTGTGGTTTTCTATAAATGTCTTAGGGGACAAAGGTACTCCTCATACTCTTACCAAAAATAGCTCAACAAATGTGATCTGAAATTTCATGTGGAAGAGGGGCAAATGATGCATTATCTCTTACATTTAAAAATTAAACTTGTTTCATAACCTCTGGCATGGCATTGCAAATTTGCCTAGTGAAGAGAAGAATATACCAAAAAACAAAAAAAACAAAAGAAGAGAAGAATAGCTGTAATAGAATGATGGGAGGGAGAAACACAGTCGGCCCCTTGCGTGGTACTATGCTGCACGCCTCCAGACTACTGGAGCTGTGTTCTTTTTTCTGTTTTCTTTTTCATAATCAACTACTTTATGTGAAGAAAAAAGGCCTTGTTACAATGGCTCAAAACCGTTCTGGAGAGATGGTTGATGGAGTCAGTCCAGCTTGTAACTAGCGAATGCCTTGCCCACGGCCTCCTTCCCCTTGTATTTCCTCTTGCCCTGTGTGAACTGCATGTACCGGTACTTGATCATGTGCCTGATCGGCCTCTTCATGATGATGCAGAAGAGGATGATGAAGTACATGACCAGGATGGGCCAGAACACCGGCCCGTTGAACGCCTCGAAGAACGTGCACCCCATGGCCACCAGGATGCCCTTGGTGGCCACGTGCCAAAATTTGAACTCTGGCAGCCTCTGGATGAAGGGCCAGAACTCCTCATTCTGCTTGATGGGCAAGGAAGGGCCATTAGCTGAATCTTCCATTAGGAAAGGTTTAGGTGGTAGTTCCCCAGGCATAGGTTACGACGTACCAGCCCTGCAACAGGTGGACTCGGCCCAGCGTCACAACCCATCGCACCGCTGTGTAAGGGGTAGCCTTGTCCAGCCAGGACTGGTAGATCTGACCAAGAGTTGTGAAAAACCTGCACACCACAGAAGGCTTCCCATGGACGGAATCGCCAACACTGTCCCCTTCAGACATTCTCTAACTCCCAGCGCTGCCGCGGCCGAGCCACGGTGTCCGTCAGGGCCATGGGAAGGAGGACGGGGCAGGTGGCATGTGGCGCTTCGCTCAGCTTTTTGGAGTTGTGTTCTTTTCATGCTTTTGAATTTTTTAAATTTAAATTATAAACGTGTTCTTTTACCAGAATATTACGGTTTGGTGGCCCTATCTGTCGGGACTGACTCAATCGCTACTAACAACAATAATAAACTACTTAAACACAAGGCTGAGCCCCGGGGGTGTAGAGGTTGTGCGCGGGACTGCAGCCCACTGGGATGGAGGTTCAACTCCAGCAGCGGCTCCACAGGAGCAAAGGCTGGGCCTCCTACTTCCACCACCAGAGGGGAGCGATGCTCCAAAAAAAACAAAAAAAAATTGCTTAAACACAAAAGGAAATTAAGTGGCTAGCTGAACTAAAGGTCTGTGTTCAACCTAGTTTCAGATACATCTGCACATAAAAGAATAAAAGATGTCATCTGGTTCCACGTTGCCCTCTCCAGTTTTGGCTCTACATTCATTTTTTTTGGGGGGGGGGGGCATCACTGCTCTCCGGTGGTGGGAGTAGGAGGCCCAGCCCCACTGCTGGAATTGAACCTCCGTCCCAGTGGGCCGCAGTCCCGCGCACAACCACTACACCACCGGGGCTCAGCCCTCTACATTCATTTTTGTTTGTTTGTTTAGCTCCATTCTCAGGCAAGTTCTCCTAACATGGCTGTGCAACAGGTGCTTGGGGCTGTCTATTTTCATTCATATTTCAAAATATTCCAAGCAAAGGCCCCAGGATTCATTCTGAACCAACCTAGATTACACAGCTCAACAGCAACAAACTTTTCCCCTTGTTGTCTTGGTTTTTAGGTCTGTTCTTAGGGTTATTTGAGGTTGCTGATTCAGAAAATCAGGATAGACTGCATTGGCTCTAATTTCCCAGACATGATGTTTCACTGTATTTTTTACTATTCAGTGGCCTGATTTACTAATTTTTCCATGCTAACTTTAAGTATGACAAGTATTCAGACCCACAAATGACAGGATAAAACAAAGAGGTAATAAATATTTGAAAACAAATCGATATGAAGGGACTCCCAAGGAAAGCTGTATATGAACCCATGATGGCTAGTTGATCATGCATTGAACTGCCAACCATAATAAGGTCAGTGGTTTGAACCTACCAGTCTTTTCTGTCCTATTGGGTCACGATGAATTAGAATTGATTAGATGGCAGTGTGTCTTTCTGTTTGGTATGGGAGGCTGTGCAATATATACAAAGACTTCAGTTTGGATACTGTAATTCAGAACACAGTTTAAGAGAATGAAAAATAAAGAAATTGGAAAGGCACGCCTGTGGAAGGTGTGGGGGTGATTTAGAGTATCAAAAATGTAAAGACCTCATAGAATTTTTATAAATATTTTGATGATCTAAATTTTTCTTCTTCAAACTATGCCGTTAACATTTCAAAGCTTTTTAAATATACAAAAGTCAATGGATAATGTAAGTTAAATCTTTCAGAGGTGAGATTGGGTCCAAGTTTCCTTATAAGAAAAATTCTAACTTTCAAGAACTGTGCACACATGGAGAAGTTGTACCATCTTACAATAAAACTGGAACATAGTAATTTTTTTTTCATTTCTTTTTTTGGCATCACTGCCCTGGTGGGAGTAGGAAGCCCAGCCTTGCTCCTAGAGAGTTGCTGCTGGATTTGAACCATCAACCCTGTGGGCCACAGTCCGGTGCACAACCACTAGGCCACCGGGGCTCAGCCTGGAACATAGTAATTTTAATAAAGGAGTTTGAACTCTGACAGACTCACTTTGGAATTCAGAACATTTGTACGAAACCCATTGCTCAGCAGATCATGACTCAGAGTGACCCTGTAGGACAAGAGTGGAACTTCTCCTGTGGGTTATGGCAGCTGTAAATCTTCACGGGAGGAGGAAGCCTTAGCTCTCTCTTGCAGAGTAGCTGGTGGACTCAAAGAGCTGACCTCGTGGTTAGCAGCCAGACACAGAAGCAGAATGAAGAGTGGTAGAAGGCCTAAATTCTGCATCTCAAAAACTAGAATTGACAGAAGGATGGTGCCATTTTTTTGAATCAGCAGGTCAAATATACCCAGACACAGTTAGGCACCAAAGTGTGTGCTGGTCAGTGTTACACTTCTTTTTTTTTTTAAGCGTGTTTTTTTGGGGGAGGTGGGGGTAGGGGCACATCACTGCCCTCCGGTGGTGGGAGTAGGAGGCCCAGCCTTGCTGCTGGATTTGAACCTCCAACCCAGTGGGCCCCAGCCCCACGTACAACCACTACGCCACCGGGGCTCAGCCGCTGGTCAGTGTTTTTTGGGGGTTTTTTTGGCATCACTGCTCTCCGGTGGTGGGAGTAGGAGGCCCAGCCCCACTGCTGGAATTGAACCTTTGTCCCAGTGGGCCTCAGTCCCGCGCACAACCACTATGCCACCGGGGCTCAGCCCTTGGTCAGTGTTATAAATCCATCTTTGAACCCTTTCGGAGAAGAAATTGTAATGTGTTTGGTACGTGAGTCAAGGTCAAACATTTTATTCTAGACAATGGGTGGGGCTCCTCTCATCTCAAGAAGTGAGTCATAAGAGTAGTTAAACAATGGGTGAGGGCTGAGCCCCGGTGGTTGTATGCGGGACTGCGACCCACTGGGATGGAGGTTCAATTCCCGCTCACAGGAGCAAAGGCTGGGCCTCCTACTCCCACCACCAGAGGGCAGTGATGCCTAAAAAAAAAAAATGGGTAAGGACTGAGCCCTGGTGGCACAGTGGTTGTGTGCGGGACTGTGTCCCACAGGGTTGGCGGTTCAAATCCAGCAGCAGCTCTCCATGATCAAGGCTGGGCTTCCTACTCCCACCAGGGGGCAGTGATGCCCACACACACACAAAAGAGGGGTGAGTGACTCTAGGAAGGATAAGTAATAAACGTGCTCTATGAACCTTGGACTTTATAATAGCTAAGTAAATTTACGTTGCATCCACTTCAAGTCACATTTTTTTGGGGGGGCATCACTGCCCTCTGGTGGGAGTGGGAGGCCCAGCCTTGCTCCTGGAGAGCTGCTGCTGGATTTGAACCGCCAACCCAGTGGTCCGCAGTCCCGCACTCAACCACTACGCCACCGGGGCTCAGCCCTCAAGCCACATTTTAAAAACTAACTTTTATTTATTTTGTGGTCTTTAAGAATATGCGCAGCAAAACACACACCGATCCAGCAATTTCTACATGTACAACTTAGTTACTACATGTACGATTGGTTAGTGACATTGGTGACATTCTTTGATTTGTCAGTCATTCTCATCCAACTTTTCTGAGTCATTCCTCACTCGTTAAAATAAACTCACTGCTTCTCTAGGTTTATATATTATCTTTTGAGTTGCTATTGTCATTTTGATTCTTAAAAGAGCATAATGCTCTGAAAACAACCAAGCTATTTGGTCTCATAGAGTGGTAGAGTCCCTGAGATTATGGCCCTAAAATCCTCTGCAGTCCCGGAATTAATCTTCCAGGAGATCACAACACAAGCAAACAACAGACAGGCCTATAAAGTGAATAATACCCATAAAGAACATGAAAATCAGAACAATCAACCATATGAGCCTACAGGGCAGCTTTTGCCCAAATAAAGTCCAGAATGCAGGAAGAGGCAGGAAAGATGGATAAATAGCTATGAGGAACCCAGAAAGCAATCAAGAAGAGTACTGCTACATTGAGGAAAGGGAAGGGGGTAGAATGCTGTTATATTGCACCTAATGTCATATAAATGGAATGTGTACAAATTGTTGAGTGAGAAACTAGACTTTTATTTGGGTTTATTGAAAGGGACTTTATGTCCAAGGGACTAGGTATCAGGCTAAGAACTGAAAATTATATCATTATAAATGAGGAGGGGGCTGACCCCCGGTGGCGTAGTGGTTGTGCACGGGACTGCAGCCCACTGGGACGGAGGTTCAATTTCATCAGTGGGGCTGGGCCTCCTACTCCCACCACCGGAGAGCAGTGATGCCCCCCCCCCCAAAAAAAATGAGGAGGAGTGCAGATTGGGGACCCCAAGCCCATCAATAAGTGAAGCGACATCCTCTTACAGAGGGGTTTTAGGGAGAAGATGAGCCAGTCAAGGTACAGTGTAGCAACAATCATATGTGCAAGTTTCCTCTAGTTCAGATGGTTCCTCTTACCCACTAACATGATCCCTATTCTACCAGACAAATCCAACTAGACCAGGGCATGTACACTGGAGTCAGAAACATTGGGAAATTAGGATAGATGATCCCTCAGGACCAATGGTGGGAATGGTGATACTGGGAGGAGGGAGGGATGGTGGAATAGAAAAGGGGAAGCAATTTCAGGGATCTACATATGACCACCTCTCTGGGGTATGGACAACAGGAAAGTGAGTGAAGGGACACATTGGACAGTGTACAATATAAAAAAAGTAATAACAATTTGAAAATTATTAAGGGTTCATGGGGGAAGGGGAGAGGGGAGGGAAGGGAAATATGGGGAGCTGGTACTGGGGGCCTAAGTGGAGGGAGGATGATGGCAACAAGTGTGCAAATGTGGCCGGCATACAATTGATGTATGTATAGATTGTGATGGGAATTGTATGAGCCCCCAATAAAATTATTTGTAAAAAAAAAAAAAAAGGAGGGGCTGAGCCCCGGAGGCATAAGTGGTTGAGTGTGGGACTGCGGCTCGCGGGCTTGGCAGTTCAAATCCAAGCAGCGGCTCTCAGGAGCAGTGCTGGGTAGCTTCTATGACCACCTGAGGACAGTGATGCCCAAAAAACAAAACAAAACAAAAACACAAACAAAAACAAACAAAAAAAAAGGAGGAGAAAAAAGGAGCTTATACCAAATGCTCAAGTAGAAAATATTTGGAAATGAGATGGCAGCATGTGTACAAATGTGTTTAATACAAATGATGTATTGAATGTTATAAGAGCTGTAAGAGCACCTAATAAAATCATTGGGGAAAAAAAAGAAATAAAATCCACATGGGGAATTAAAAAAAAAAAACGGGGGACTTTAACTTTGAATCCCAATTAAGTACAATGTGATTTCCCCCAAAGAATCTCACTCTCAAAAGTAGACCTGAACGACCAACAAGTTTTCAATTACCATTGTATTTTTAGTTTCATCAGTACAAATTTATAGAAATTTGTTTTTCGCTCTTATTATATCAACCCAAACTCACCGCCACTGAGTCAATTCTGATTCATAATGACCCTACAGGACAGGGTAGAACTGCCCATGTGGGTTTCCAAGACTGTAACTTTTTTTGGGGGGGGCGGCATCACTGCCCTCTGGTGGTCATGGGAGCTACCCAGCCTTGCTGCTGCTGGATTTGAACCGCCAAACCTGCCGGCTGCAGTTCTGCACTCAATCACTTACACCACCACTGGGCTCAGCCAGACTGAAACTCTTTAAACAATTTTTTTGGGGGTGGGGCATCACTGCCCTCAGGCAGTGGGAGTAGGAGGCCCAGCCTTTGCTCCGTGGAGCTGGAATCGAACCTCCATCCCAGTGAGCCGCAGTCCCGCGCATAACCACTACGCCACCAGAGCTCAACCCCCAGACTGAAACTCTTTACAGGAGTAGAAAGTCTCTTTCTTTCTCCAGGGGAGTGGCTAGTAGTTTCAACTTGCTGACCTTGAGGCTAGCTGCCCATTTATTATTATATAAGTAATTGCATCATAACTGCTTTTTTTCTTTTGGCATGGCAGGCTAAACTATTTACTCTTTGTCTTTTTATAGGATATGTTCGGTAACCTCTGCCCTCATACATGCAAAATAAGAGTCAAGCCCTTTCATAGGAGCTTAAAAAAACTGTATGGCTTTTCCTCCCTCTTTCTACAGCCTCCCATTTCAGCCTGACCTGCCCTTCCACTCACCTGCTCATGGTTCTACACTTGTTAACTTTCCCTGGAATATCTACCCCCTCCAGTTTTTTGACACAATCTTACCTTTTCTCCGAGGTCCGGAATATTCCTATATTCAGATGACCTATTCTGTCAGTCTATGCTTATATTTTACAAACTGTGTCATGTAAAATAATTTCTTAATAGAAGTAGATCTTCACCTGATCCATAATCTGAAGCTCTGCTGATGGTTTTCGCTTGTCAGACTTTAGCTTGGCATCTGAATGCAAAATGTTCATAGCACCGACTCAACAGGAAAGACATTGAAGACAGTGTGACTTGTTAAGCTTTGAAACAATATAAGCGAGAGACGATGAGAACCTTACTTAGAATGACACGGGTTTGTGTGGTAGTTAGGACTGAACTGTGCCCAAGAAGGGAAAAACAAGAGATCTAAAATCTATGAGCATAGAATGTTTGGTGGGGTTCAATCAAGTACAATGTAGTGGAGAGGATGTACAGAAAACTGAATGAAAGTCAACATGATAGTGGGACAGAAGGAAAGTAAAAGGGAACAGAGGAAAGGATAGTAGGCAAAAAACATTTATAGAGGTAGAAACATGGGCATGTACATATGTAGATATAGTAATATGTAACAATAGGGATATAGCTCTATGTATATATTTACAGGTTAAGTATTAAGGTAGCAGACAGACATTGGGCCTCTGCTCAAGTCCTCCATCAATGAAAGAACACTTTGTTCTAATAACCTGGCATTCTGTGATGCTCATCTTTCCAACACAATCGGTGAAGATAAAATGGGTGTATAAGCTAATGTGAAGAAAGCTGATGGTGCCTGGCTATTAGAAGATATAGCTATCAAGCATCAGGGAACAAGAATCACATTGCCAAGAATGAGGGCGAATGCAGGGTGGGGACCCAAGGCCCATTTGTGGGCAATTGGACATCCCCTTGCAGAGGGGTCACAGGGAGGAGACGGGCTAGTCAGGTTGCCAAGAACTAACAAGGAAACATACAACTTTCCTTTAGTTCTTGAAGACTTCCTCCCCCCAACTATCATGGTCCCAATTCAGTCTTACAAATTCTGTCTTACAGCTGGATTGGAGGAGGTACAATGGTACAGATGAGAACTGGTAACACAAAGAATCCAGGACAGATGAACCCCTCAGGACCAATAGTGAGAGTAGAGATACCGGAAGGGTGAAGGGAAGGTAGGGGAGGAGAGGGGGAGCCGATTACAAAGATCTACACATAACCTATCTGGAGTACAGACAGCAGAGAAGTGGGTGAGGCGAGACATTGGGAAATGTAGGATATGGTAAAATAATAATTTTTGAAATATCAAGGGTTGATGGGAGCGGGGGGAGCAGTATGGGAGGGGAGGGGATGAAAAGTTGATGTCAAAGGTTCTGGTGGAAGAGCAGATGGTCTGAGAAGAATGATGGCAGTGGGCATGCGAAGGTGCTGGACACAATATATGTATGTATGGATTGTGATAGGCAATGTATGAGCCTCCAATAAAATGATAAAAAAGAAGATATAGCATCTGGAGTCTTAAAGGCTTGAAGTTAAAAAAGCGACCATCTAACAGGGAAGCAACTAAGCCCACATGGAAGGAACGCATCAGCTGGTGTGATCTTGAGGCGTCTGGGATCCGGGATCAGGCATCAGAAAGCTCAAAACCAGCAACCACTTCGGAGACCCAAAGCCCATGTGTAGACAGTCGGACATCCCCTCACAGAAGGGTCACGAAGAAAGGATGAACCAGCCAGGGTGTAGTGTAACACCAATGAAGCACTCAGGATTTCCCAAGTTCAGTGGTTCTCAACCTTCTTAATACCATGACCCTTTAATACAGTTCCTCATGCTGTGGTGACCCAACCCACCCCACCCCCCAACCATTAAGTTATTTTTGTTACTACTTCATAACTGTTATTTTGCTACTGTTATGAATCATAATGTAAATATCTGATATGCAGGATATATTAGGCAACCCCTGTGAAAGGGTTGTTCCACCCCTAAAGGGGTTGTAATCCACAGGTTGAGAACCACTGCTCTAGTTCTTTAAGATTCCTTCCCCACCCCAACTCACCCCACTATCATGACCCCATTTCTATCTTACAAATCTGGCTAGACCGGAACATATACCCTGGTACAGATAAGAACTCTTGACCCACAGACTCTAGGACAGATAAACCCCTCAGGACCGAAAATGAGAGTAATCATAACTTAAAGGTAGGGAGAAGGTGGGGGGAGAAAGGAGAGAAAGGGGGAACTGATCACAACGATGGACATACAACGCCCGCCCCACCCCCCCACCAGGGGACAAACAACAGAAATGTAGGTGAAGGGAGACAGCAGATGGTGTCAAAATGAAAATAAAAATAATTTATTCATTATCAAGGGTGCGTGAGGATGGATTTCATATTTAACCTGAGCTTTGTTCTCCTTAGAAATCAAGGTGGCGGGGCTGAGCCCCGGTGGCGTCGTGGTTGTGCGCGGGACTGCGGCCCACTGGGACGGAGGTTCAATTCCAGCAGTGGGGCTGGGCCTCCTCCTCCCACCGCCGGAGAGCAGTGATGCCCAAAAAACCAAAAAAAAAAAAAAATCAAGGTGGCTATGTAGGCAGGAAGTGCGGAGCAAAGGGTCTGAACCATAGAAGTTTATTTGCGGGGAGGACCATTCTGCATGAAGTCTTTGAGACACTAATAAAGGCAGCCATCCTGAATATCAGGTAGAACAAACCTTGGTGTGGCCTCGGAAGCAACACGCATTGCTGCCTCAAATATTTTGTGGTCCACGAGCGACTTTAAATACAGCAATAACTCAGTCAGTCACGTGAAGCATTTTACTACATATGAAGACTTGGTTGTTTAGTACAGATATGTGAAATCCTTTCTGCAAATCAAATAGCATTTGACACATTATGTGACTCTTGAAAAGTCACCGAAACGTTGCGCCTAATCACCTGTGTTATATCGACTAAGTGTGCGCTTGATGATGAAAAGAAAACAAACACATATCTTAAGGAACAGGTGTATGTGCTTGCAGTCAGAAGTGCAGCAAATACTAGTGGCCTGCTGCCCTGGAAACGCCTGGGTGTCCTAGCAACAAGCCCATTAATTTGCTTGGTCTAGCTTGTGGAGTTCTGTCAACACAAGTGAAGGGCTTACTCCCGGGTCTTGAGTGACAACCCCTCTGCTCCACAGCAGACTCAGGCCCCTTTTATGTGAGCCCCAAAGTGGGAAAGAAGCTGAATAACTGCCAAGCATTTTTCTTTGGTCTGGGAGCTGACGGTCAGCAATGCAGGAGTTAAATGTGCTCACATTTATACTTCATCTAAACAGGTTAGGAATATGTTTCTTTCTATACTTGTTGGCTCTCCTACAAGAAAGGTAAAAAAAAAAAAAAAAACACACCTGTGGCCCATACATGGCCCATGGCCCATTTCCCCCTCAAATCATTTGACACATTCCTATGGTTTAAGATGCAAAGAAATGGGAAGAGGGTAGGACATAGTCAAGTAATCATTTAAAAGGGGTGGCTTCCCTTCCACGTATTTTCACTAAAATTGTTCAATTCTATAAGAGTGATTAAGGGTTGAGCCCCAGTGGCGTAGTGGTTGTGCGCGGGACTGCGGCCCACTGGGACGGAGGTTCAATTCCAGCAGTGGGACTGGGCCTCCTACTCCCACCACCGGAGAGCAGTGATGCCCCCCCCCCCAAAAAAAAAAAAAAGAATGATTGAGAGAGAAGACTTTTGCTCTGGGAAACATTCAAAATATCTCATAAGACTGGTGGTACAGTGAATTACTTAATATGCCCCTTCTAGCTGTTGTCTTTGTGACTTGAACCCAATGTGTGGGTGGGTGGGTGGGGGTGACACTGTGTAGTTAAAGACTTGATGGCCCACCAAGGAAGATTAGACAGCTAAGAGGGCCCCTGAGGTGCATGGGACCCCTACAGAGTTTCAGGGGTGGGACCACACAATTGAGTCTGAACTCTAATGAGGGAGTTGGTTAATGTTATCAACACACTTGATTTAAAAGAGAGACAATTCCAGAGCACAGGAGGGACCTCACCACCAAAAAGAAGAACAGTCAGGCATGGAGAATGTCTTCTGGATCTTGAGAAGCTGCACTGAGAACCTTCTAGACCAGGGGTTCGCAAACACTGCCTCTCAAGCCAGCTGCTGCTATTTTGGAATGAACATATGGCTCCGAAGTAAAATTGAAAAAAAATGTTTAAGACTATTATTCAGATAAGGGAGGGCTGAGCCCTGGTGGCATAGCGGTTGTGCACGGGACTGCGGCCCACTGGGATGGAGGTTCAATTCCAGCAGCAAAGGCTGGGCCTCCAACTCCCACCACCAGAGGGCAGTGATGCCAAAAAAACCCAAAACAAAACAGCTAAGGGTAGTTTTGTTTGCTTGTAAAAAATAGTTATGGTGGGGGCTGAGCCCCGGTGGCGTAGTGGTTGTGCGTGGGACTGCGGCCCACTGGGACGGAGGTTCAATTCCAGCAGTGGGGCTGGGCCTCCTCCTCCCACCACGGGAGAGCAGTGATGCAAAAAAAAAAAAAATAGTTATGGTGGGCTGAGCCCCAGTGGCAGAGTGGTTGAGTGTGGGACTACGGCCTACTGGCTTGGCGGTTCAAATCCAGCAGCAGCAAGGCTGGGTAGCTCCCACGACCACCAGAGGGTAGTGATTTCCCCCCCCCCCCCTAAAAAAACAAAAACCGAAAAAAATAGTTATGGCTCTCAGATACTATTCAAATTGTTGTGAAGGACAGAATTAGTTCATGCATCTCAAGCGTTTGCTGACCCCTTGTTCTACACCCAGAAGACAGAAGAGCTGTCATACCAGAAACAGTGGAAAGCAGTAGCAATTATGGCAGAGTAACTGCAGCAGCAGAACCCGGAGAATGATGGAAGATGACCGTGGTAGACTTTCCAACCCCCAAGGCAAGGTAGTTACAGTAGTCATGCCAACCCACAGAGAGAGAAGAGAGGCGAGGACCTTCAGAAAAGAGGCTTGCTGGCAAAGTGGAGTGCTTCCAGGCATGAATCAGTAGAGCTAAAAAAATGCTGGACGAGCAGGGCAGAGGTCAGGCTGAGGACTGAGAGGGAAGGTCTGTCAGAAGAAGGCCAAAAGCATCTTGTCTTCAGGGGATTGATAAGAGTATGTTATCTAGAGGTCCAACATGAAGGCTCAGGCCCAAGGGTTTGGTGGCAGAGAACTGTGTGTGGGTATGTCTGAAGAACAAGCTGCACTGATAGAAAAACTGTGTCTTGCATTGTATCTGTTATTTCCTTAATAAACCCTATCACAGGGCTGAGCCCTGGTGGCATTAAGTGGTTGAGTGCGGAACTGTAGCTCGTGGGCTTGGTGGTTCAAATCCAGCGGCGGCTCTCAGGAGCGGCACTGGGTAGCGCCCACGACCACCAGAGGCAGTGATGCCCACAAAAAAAACAAACAAACCCTATCACAATGAGTATTCGAGTCTGTCCTTCTGTGTGGTCATTGCAAAGAAACCTCACACCAGAGTACTAACAGTACTGTGGGAGGGAGGCTGGTGTCAGAATTAGTAAAACAGGTGTGTTTTACCTGCACCTCATAAGAACCTAAGCTAATGCAGATGTCGATTCTCCTCTTCAATGACGTTAGAGGAGGTCAGATGCTAGCTGTGGCAGTCACCTCACCTGGTGGTCAATTTGAGGATTAAGAGTGTAGGTGTGGAGTCTAGTCGGTCAATCTGGAGATAGCCAATGAGACCTCTGTGTGGGTATGGTCTTCTCCTGAGAATTCTGGGAAATGTGGTAATTCCTTCTTGGAGACAGAGACACTATCTCTCAGTTCATTTCCTGGGAGACACCCAACCAATAAGACTGGTTCTCTGTAAGACATCCCTGAGGAGAAGCCACATGGACCAACCCTGATGCAGCCAGAAACCTGGACTGAGAGAAGCCACGTGGAGACCTCTGCCAGCCCTGAGATGCTTATACAACACCACTGGATCCCAAGACTTTCTCCCCACTGACTTGTGATCGCCCTACATTTGACATCACTGCATGTGTTTCGTGAATGTGAAGAGGACTTATAGATTGGTATCGAACATAGGGGCTAATATCGGGTTTATGACTTTGGACTGGACTGGCTTGGGATGCTTTCTCGGTGTTCATTTCCTCTTGTATATAGACCTCTCCCTTAGATACATATGCATGTCTATGGATTTGTTTCTCTAGTCTGCCCAGACTACCACACTGCCCTTCTGATTTTTACTGATTCATAGGAAATCTCAAATTATTGGGACTTCGTTTGGGATGGAAGTCACCCTACATCATAATATTGCATCATGGGACATATTTCCTGAGACCAGAACAAAAACTTGATAGGATTTGCGTTAAACAAAAACAAGCCTTCTCTCCTCCTCCCTGTCTCCATTTCCCATAATTATTTATTAAGTATTATATCATTTTTGCTTTTCCAACTCCCTAAAATCAAGCTTTCTACCATGAGTTACTTTGACTCAGAGCCGCCCTTCTGAGACTATAACTTTATGTGAAGAGAAAGTTGGCCTTTCTCCAGGGAGCAGCTGGTGGTTTTGAATTGTTGACTTACTTCCTGGTGAGCAGCCCAAGGCATGTCCACTATGCCATCAGGGCTCCCATGCTTTTCGTGTGATTCTAGGAACATACACAAACAGTAGGTACCACGCAGCAAACAATACATTTCACTTACGGGATGATACGCTCAATGTTAGGGTAGGTACAGCACAAGGAATTGAGGCTTTCAGTGTTGCCCATATGAAGAATTCTGACTTTCCACTGCATTCTCAATTTCGCTTACAAGAGATTTCTCCTGAGAGAGAATCTCCATCTTTGTGTGTGTGTGTGTGTGTGTGTGTGTGCGTGTGTGTGTGTGTGTGTGTGTGGCATCACTGCCCTAGCACACTTGATCTTAGCCAAAAGGCCGAGAAGCGATCATCAATGCCCTGGTGGAAGTAGGAAGCCCAGTCTTGCTCCTGGGGAGCCGCTGCTGGATTTGAACCATCAACTCTATGGGCCACAGTCCTGCACTCATCCACTGCACCAGCGGGGTTCAGCCTGAGAATCCATCTTGATCTTAGCCAAAAGACCAAGAAGCGATGGGAATCCATCTTGAAAATAGAACATTCAGTATATTGAAAAATGGATATTTTTGTCCTTCTTGGTGTTTCATAGCTCCAAACACTAACCCCAAACCATTGGGTCAGTTTCTCGTGAACCTACAGGGTTTCCAAGACTATGAATATTCATGGGAACAGGAACAGCTATTGCATCTTCCTCCTGCTGAGCAGCTGGTGGGTTTGAACCACCGACCTTGTGTTTCACGACCCAACAGCAAGCCCACAGCACCACCAGGCCTCTTTGTGCATGCATATAGATAATTCTAATGATTGTTTAAAATAAACAAAAATTCCTTTAGAACTTTTTAGTAAAGTTCCTTTATTCCTTCTTCTTCACGAATTTGCATGTCATCCTTGCACCGAGGCCATGCTAATCTCTGTATCGTTCCAATTTTAGTCTATGTGCTGCCGAAGGGAGCAATCCTTTATTCCTTTATTTTTTATTTATCTATTTATTTATTTTAGGCATCACTGCCCTGGTGGTGGGAGTAGGAGGCCCATCCTTTGCCCCTGTGGAGCTGGAATTGAACCTCCATCCCAATGGGCCGCAGTCCCGTGCACAACCACTACGCCACCGGGGCTCAGCCCCTCCTTTATTCCTTTAGAATGGCTTTTACCTTTATTCTAGTTGCTATCACAATCTAGGTCAAACACAGATACACATCATGCTACAATTTTTCTCATAAGTAATTTGCCAAAACATACGTCTTGAAAATCACTTCAAGAGAAAAAAAGAGAAAGAAAAAAGAAAATTGCTGAGCCCTGGTGGTCTAGTGGTTGTATGTGGGACTGCGGCCCACAACGTTGACAGTTCAAATCCAGCAGCAGCTTTCCAGGAGCAAGGCTGGGTTTCCTACTTCCACCAGGGCAGTGATGCCACCAAAAAAAAAAAAATCACTTCAATCATGAAACTTAGCTCTTAGTTTAGCTTTTAAAAATAATTTCAGGGCTGAGCCCCGGTGGCGTAGTGGTCGTGCGCGGGACTGAGGCCCACTGGGACGGAGGTTCAATTCCAGCAGTGGGGCTGGGCCTCCTACTCCCACCACCAGAGAGCAGTGATCCACCCCCCCCCCAAAAAAAAAACCCTAAAAATAATTTCAGTTTTTCATTTTTCCCTAATAGGAGAACTTTATAAAGTTCTTATAAGTTATCATTTAGAAAACTAACAAGAAACTAAGTCACTGCCTGCCATTGCGTTGGATCTGACTTATCCTGACCCTGCAGATCCATGGGGACCTGTCCCTCTGGGCTTCTGAGAGCTTTGGTGTTCGTGAGCCTTCTTTCTCCCTCAGAGTGGCTGGAAGTTTTAAACTGCTTATCTTGCAATTAGCAACCCGACATTTAACCACTATGCCACCAGGGCAATCAACAGAATGTTTGAAGAGAATATATATATATATATATATATATATATATATATATATATATATATATATATTAGGCATCACTGCCCTCAAGTGGTGGGAGTAGGAGGCCCAGCCTTTGTTCCTGGGAGCCGGAATTGAACCTCCATCCCAGTGAGCCGCAGTCCCGCGCACAACCACTACGCCACCGGGGCTCGGCCCTGAAGAATGTTTTGATAACTTGGAAGATAACTGTTTATAATAAGGACTATGTTGAATATTATTATCATTGTGAAAAATGTTGAATAATATCATTTTGAAAACTTTTTTTAATCATGAAGGGTTACACAAAATAAAACTAGTTTTATTTTCTACCTACACTAAATGTTGGTGACTAATTAATTAATTTAGAGACTCAAACTATAAATTAGTTGCATTATAAGTTAACTGTATTGGTAATTAGCTGATTTTAATTAATAAAAGGAAAGCACAAATGGGAGAAGATAATTCAGTGTCTCTGACAAGAAAAAAAAAGGTGATGCTAAATAATGGTATGAGGTGGGCTGAGCCCTGGTGGCGTAGTGGTTGTGCGCGGGACTGCGGCCCACTGGGACGGAGGTTCAATTCCAGCAGTGGGGCTGGGCCTCCTACTCCCACCACCAGGGCAGTGATGCCTAAAAATAAATAAATAAATAATAATAATGGTATGAGGTAAATTTCAGCAGTGCATAAGGAGAAACTGGGAAATAATTACAAACAAAGCCTGTTGATTGGGAGAGAAAGAGCGAACCTATTATAAGGATTACATCTAACTTCCTCCCCAGGGTAAGGACAACAGGGAAGTGGGTGAATGGAGGTCGGAAAGTGTAAGATAGGACGACATAATAATAATTTATAAATTATCAAGGGTTCATGAGGGAGTGGAGGGGGCGGGGGGAAATGAGGAGCTGATCCCAAGAGCTAGAATAGAAGGAAAATGTTTTGAGAATGATGAGGGCAGTAAATGTATAAATGTGCTTGACATACAATGGATGGATGGATGGATGGATAGATTGTAATAAGAGTTGTAGGAGCCCCCAGTAAAATGATTTTTTAAAAGTCAGTTGATATGAAGAAGATAGTGATGAAAAGATTTTGTTTAAAGTGACTACAGAGAAACAGTGCCCCAAAGGTAGAAACAGCCCAAATGTCTATTAACAGATGAGTATATGATAAAAATGTTATAGAACATTCTACAGCCAATAAAGAAGAGGTTCTGGTATGTGTGACAATATGGATGAGCCTTAAAGACATTGTGCTCTGTGAAATAAGCCAGGTGCGATAAGGATGACTGATAGTGTATAACTCAATTTATATGAGGTACATAAAATAAACTAAAAAACCTCACTGCCATTGAATAGATGTCACCTCATAGTGGTCCTATAACAGGGTAGAATTGCCCCTGGAAGTTATTAAGACTGTAACAGTTTAGAGGAATAGAAAGCCCCACTTTTTTTCCTGCAGAGCAGCTGGTGATTTTGAACTGCGAATCCTGAGGTCCACAGGCCAACTCTTAACTACTATGCCCCTGGCTCCTTAGAAGAGGCAAATTCATAGAGAGATAGAAAATAGAATGAAGATTACCACAGACTAAAAGGAGGGGATATCAAGATCAAATCACTGCCATCCAGTGACTTCTAGTGATATGACATAGATAGGGTTTCTAAAGCTGTCACTCTTTTTTTTTCTTTTTTTTAGTTTTTTGGGCATCATGGCTCTCCGGTGGTGGGAGTAGGAGGCCCAGCCCCACTGCTGGAATTGAACCTCCGTCCCAGTGGGCCGCAGTCCCGCGCACAACCACTACGCCACCGGGGCTCAGCCCAAGCTGTCGCTCTTTACAGGGTCATAAAGCTTCACCTTTCACTGAAAGAGTATGGAACTTGAACCACCAACCTTGAAGTTAGCAGAAGTTAGCAATCTTGAAGGTGGAAGAGGGAAGAATTGAGAGGCGGGTTGTTGTTTAATGGGTAGAGAGTGACTGATTGGGATGATCAAATAAAGTCTGGCAATAATTATGGTAATACAGCATTGTGATTGTACTTAATGTTAAATTATAGACCCAAGAACAGTTAAAATGGCAAACATTATGTTTTGTATGATTTGCTAAATTAAAAATAGCTGTAAGGGCTGAGCCCCGGTGGCATACTGGTTGTGCGCGGGACTGCGGCCCACTGGGTTAGAGGTTCGATTCCAGCTCCCAGGAGCAAAGGCTAGGCCTCCTACTCCCACCACCTGAGGGCAGTGATGCCTAAAATAAAATAATAATAAAATAAAATAAAATAAAAATAGCTGTAAAAACATTTGACTCAATATCCAGAGTAACAGTTAATATGGAGAAAATTTTATGTGTCTGAGGGTAAGTAAAAAAATATTGCCACAAAATAAGAATATCCAAATGTGAAGCGATTGTTTCTTGACATATCCTCCATCTAGAATTATACACATCCACCTTGGGTCTTTGCCCAAAAGTCAAGAGGTGATAGATGTGAAAGTGAGGTTTCCGTCTGTCCCATCCTTCCCTGGAGAATCCCTTGCTCATCATTTACACTGTGTCAAAACAGCAAGTTTGGGCTTCCTGAGGGACGCAAATCTTTGAGTTTGAAGAACAAAATGAAGTCTGGGGCTGAGCCCTGGTGGCGCAGTGGTTGTGTGTGGGACTGCGGCCCACAGGGTTGACAGTTCAAATCCAGCAGTAGCTCTCCAAGAGCAAGGCTGGGCTTCCTACTCCCACCAGGGCAGTGATGCCACAAAAAAAAAAATGAAGTCTGGGTGGGGCAAGATCAGTCTGTAAGGTAGATGGAGGAAGGTTTTTTAATGAAAGGTACCCCCTGCTATCCTCAAAGAAGTATATGCAAAGTGCTGTCATGGGGGTAAAAAAATGTTCCTTGGTTCAAGTTCCCTGACCTTTTTCTCACCAATGCAGTTTCAATTTCTTAACGAAACCTCTTCCTAATAGGCCCAGTGATGGTCCAGCCTTTGAGAAGACCTGTCAAGATTACTCTGAGGGAGTCCCAAGGCTATAACCTTCTGAGCTGACTGCTTTGAATTTTTTTTCTTTTTTCTTTTTTTTGGCATCACTGCTCTCCGGTGGTGGGAGTAGGAGGCCCAGCCCCACTGCTGGAATTGAACCTCCGTCCCAGTGGGCCGCAGTCCTGTGCACAACCACTACGCCACCGGGGCTCAGCCTTTTTTCTTTTTCTTTTTTTTGTGCTTTGAATTTTTACTAGTCCCGCAAATCCTCTTAGAAGTCATTGTTTCTTTCTTTCTTTCTTTCTTTTTTTTTTTTAGGGCATCACTGCTCTCCGGTGGTGGGAGCAGGAGGTCCAGCACCACTGCTGGAATTGAACCTCTGTCCCAGTGGGCCGCAGTCCAGAAGTCATTGTTTCCATTGGACTTCCTTTTTCCTGTGTGTTTGTTTATTTTTAGGCACCTTACTGAGATTCAAAGAATCCTTACACCTCAGCCATCCACTAACTTCAGAGATATGTTGAAAGATGCTTTGTATGTGATAAACTTGTGCATGTATGAGCTGGAACCCAAGCAGTAGTGCTTTTTAACTTATCTTTGTATATTTTCGATAGCATATGTGAGACCAAATATATTCTCTTTTAAATAATGCCTTTAATCAAATGCAAACAGCAAACTCAGTAGTTTTTTTTTTTTTTCTTTGTTTTGTTCTTTTTGTGGGCATCACTGCTCTCCGGCGGTGGGAGTAGGAGGCCCAGCCCCACTGCTGGAATTGAACCTCCGTCCCAGTGGGCCGCAGTCCCACGCTCAACCACTATGCCACCGGGGCTCAGCCCGCAAACTCAGTAGTTTTATCAACTATTTTTCTAACATTTTAAAAGCAGATTACAAATCGCCAAGTGACAATGTAACCAATCTTTGAAAAAAAAAATTTCCTCCTTCATAATTAACTCTGTCAAACAACCATTTCTAGAAATTAAATATACTATCAAAGGTGTTATGTTGTGTAGGCAAACCGTGTGTGAGTTTTGACTTAAGGTGGGCTCATTGTAAAGGCATTTAATCTTCCCAAGCCAGTTCGACACAAGGTTAAACAAAAGACTTAGCAAACATTTTAAAGTCTTGTTAAAAATTGCCTAAGAGTTCTCATCTCACTTGCTCCCAGTTTACTTCTGCTTCTCTGTGGTCACTACTGCTGCCCAGGAAGCAATTTTGCAAGCATTTATATGTGGCTGTGAGCCATGTAGGAGTCAAGTACATTGCCTATTTTTTAAATCTCTAACAGTTTATAGGACACACGAACCCCCTCTCTCACACGGTATCAGGCCTAGATTCTGCCCTTTTGAGGAAGAATACATGAGACAAAAAAAAAAAAAGAGAGAGAGAGAGGAATCTCAATGAGATCAAGAGAAAAGTCTGAAACTCTGCTCTGTTTCCTCCTTTAAAAAAAAATGACATACAAACTCCTCTTGAGGATCTATTTGAAACACACACACACACACACACACACACACACACACACACACTGTTCAGATTCCAGCCATTCTTTGTTCATGGAGTATAACAGATTCTCCCTTCTAGCCTCCCACAGCCCTTATTCGCCTGAGTTTGTTTCAGATGGGCTCAGCCACATTGCAAATGGCAAATAGCTTCCTATGGGAAGCTGTTTTGCATGAATATATGTCACGATAGATAGACGAGAAAGCTGGTCATCCAAAACATTGTCTGCTCAGTCTCACTCTGAGCCAGTATGTACTAAGCTAAAGAGGCTGGACTAATAAAAAGATACCGAGGTTATTAAAAACCACAGAGCAAAAATATTTTTAATTGCCTTTGGGGGCAGCAGATTTGTCTTCCTTCCTCTGGTCTTCATTCCTATGTGCTGATGTGTGAATGAAGCTAATATTAGCATGAGTTTTGTATTCTTAGAGCCCAAGGAAGATGCCCAGACCACAAAGGATGAGAGGAAAACTGCTGAAAAAAAAAAAAAACCCAACCCTGAAATTCAGCTTCCTGTGTTTGCATCATAAGAACTTACACGAAAAAAAAAAAAAGAACTTACATGACTTGTCTTGATAAGATAACTAGACAGTCTTTTATTCTGCATGGTCAGTCTATATTTGGCCTGCAGGAATTGATGTTGGCTCTCATGACACACAAGCAGGGGCCCAACCTTTGTGTTCATCGTTGCTGTCCAAGAACCTAGCTGACTAGGTTCGCACAGTAGATACGAAATGAATACTAAGGGATACAATGACTTAGTGTGTCAGTCCAGGTAGATTAGAGAAACAAATCCGTAGAAACTCATATGTGTCGAAGAGAAAGTCTTATATCAAAGGTAATTGTGCATTCAAAAAGCATCCCAATCCAGTCCAGTTCAAGTCCATAAATCTGATATGAGCCCATATGTCCAATACCAACCTATCAAGTCCTCTTCATATTCACAATAGCACATGCAATGATGCCGAATACAGAAAGGTCACAGGCCAGTGGGTAGACAGTCTTTGATCCAGTGGCTTAGTAAGTCTCTCAGCACTGGCAGGGGTCTCCATTCCTTGAGATTCTTCTTGTCCTATAGTCTATAGATGGGTTTTTGGTTTTTAACTCCGACCCATTTCGTTCTCAACAAAGCTTTTGTTGTTGTTGTTTTGGGGCTTCTGGTGCCTGTGACCTAATCCCGTTGACACCTCATGATTGCACAGGTTGGCATGTTTCTTCCATGTAGGCTGTTGCTTCTCTATTAGATGGCTGCTTCAACCCTCCGCCCCCCTTTTTGGTAGGTTTTTCTATTTTGGGTTTATTTATTTATTCCTCTAGTTTTAGTATTATTTTTTAATTGAGGGCTCGTATAACTCTTTTTGTTTTTGTGGCATCACTGCCTTGGTGGGAGTAGGAAGCCCAACCTTGCTCCTGGAGAGCTGCTGCTGGATTTGAACTGTCAACCTTTTGGGCTGCAGTCCTGCACACAACCACTATGCCACCGGGGCTCAGCCTCGTATAACTCTTATCCCAATCCATGCACCCATCCATTGTGTCAAACACATCTGTATATTTGTTGCCATCATCATTCTCAGAACATTTTCTTTCTATTTGAGCCCTTGGTATCAACTCCTCATTCCTCCTTCCATGAAATCTTGATAATTTAGAAATTATTATTATTTTGCCATGTTTTGCATCATATGACATGTCCTCTCACCCACTTTTCTGTTGTCTGTCCCCCAGGGAGGGGGTTATATGTAGATCCTTGTAATTGGTTCCCTCCTTCTACCCCACCTTCCCCTTCCCCTCCTGGTATTGCTACTCTCATTATTGGTCCTGAGGAATTTATCTCTCCTGGATTCCCTGTGTGTCCAGTTGCTATCTGTACCAGTGTACATGCTCTGGTTTAGCCAGATTTGGGATCATGACAGTAGTGGGGGGAGGAAGCATTAAAGAACTAGAGGAAAGTTGTATGTTTCACCCTGTTGTTGCTATACTGCACCCTGACTTACTCCTCTCCTTTCCAAGACCCTTCTGTAAGGGGATATCCAGTTGCCTACAGATGGGCTTTGGGTCCCCACTCTGCATTCCCTCTCATTCATAATGATATGATTTTTGTTCTTTGATGCCTGATACCTGTCCCATTTGACACCTCCTGATCACACAGGCTGGTGTACTTCTTCTAAGTGGGCTTTGTTGCTTCTCGGCTAGACCTTTAAGACCTGGCAAGCCTTTACTACTCCAGACGCTATATCTTTTGATAACTGGGCACCATTAGCTTTCTTTTTTTTTCTTTTGTCTTTCTTTTTTTTATTTTTAAGCATCACGGCCCTCTCGTGGGAGTGGGAGGCCCAGCCTTGCTCCTGGAGAGCTGCTGCTGGATTTGAACCGCCAGCCCAGTGGGCCACAGTCCGGCACTCAACCACTACGCCCCCGGAGCTCAGCCCAATCAGCTTTCCTCCCATTTGTTTATGTACCCATTTTGTCTTCAGTGATCATTTAGGGAAGGTGGGTATCAAAGAGTGCCAAGTTATTAGGAAAAAAGAGTGCTTGTGTTTACGAAGGCCTTGAGGAGAGGCCCAAAGTCTGTTATCGTGACACTTAACATGTAAATATCTGTACACTGGCCTCTGTCCCTTTCATTATAAATTAATATATTTAGAGGTATACATATCTCTAGTTGTACCTCTATAAATAGTTTTTGCCTCCTATTTCTTTCTTCTGCTTCCTCTCACCTTCCTCCTGTTGCACTACCATGCTCACCCTCCATTTGGCTCTCAGTAAATCTTCGTGGATACTTTGTCAAACACCACCTGGATACTTTATCCAAACAATTAAGGAGGGGCAATCTATGCCCTCCTTGCTAGCATTTAGATCTCTTGTTCCCTAATCCCTGAGCTTGTTGGTTCCCTGCTCCCTCTCCCCCAGGTCTGTTTTCAGGATTCCTCAGGGACTTTGTTTCTTTGGTTCCCTTGCTGCCCTATTGCTTTGCATTTCACCCCGCTGTGTGTGGGGCAGACAGGGCTCACTTTCTACACAGTATCTCCAGTGCCATCCCACATAGTGCTATGGGTCAGTGAGGGAGTGTCATGTCTTGTGGTAGGACCAGCCCTACAGTCCTCTCTGTGCACTGACTGCTCTGAGCGGGTATGTTGTCCCCAGGACTGGTGGGCATGATGAGGTCCACTCTCTCTTTCTCTCTTAGTTTGCCCCCGTGTGGTCTGAACAGACCCACCACTCTCCCTGGGCTATAGCCTCTACATTGTTCTGGGGAGGGGGTCAACGTAGCTCGGCTAAGATTTCTAAAGAATAAAGAAAGCAGCCATGAAATAGCCATGCTTATACTGCTTTCCCTTGTCCAGACATAGTGTGCTCTTTATGTATCCCTGTATTTCTACTCATTGTTTACTCAATGTAAGGTTTTGTTTCATAAGCCTTTACCTATAGATTATTTTTCCCTTGATATAAATGCTAAGATGTCAATAATTATAATAGAATTAAGTGGTCTAAAAATCATTTAAAGGGCAAGCTGGTGAAATGGATTAAAAAACATGGTTTAACTGTATGCTGTCTATAAGAAACTCACTTCATATAAAATGGCAGATTGAAACTAAAAGGATGAAAAAAATCTCCCTTGCAAATAATAACCAAAAAATAGTGAGATTTGAGATATTATTATTGGGAAAAGTAGAAATCAGAGTGAAGAAAATTACCATAGTCAGCAAAGGTCAATTTATCACATAGGCCTTATTAAATATGAATTATTATCAAATGTGAATTATTAAATTTATTTTATTTTATTTTATTTTATTATTTTTTTTTAGGCATCATTGCCCTCAGGTGGTGGGAGTAGGAGGCCCAGCCTTTGCTCCTGGGAGCCGGAATTGAACCTCCATCCCAGTGGGCCGCAGTCCTGCGCACAACCACTACGCCACCGGGGCTCAGCCCCGAATTATTAAATTTATTAATAATTAAGTATGAGTGTACCAAACATCTGAGCTACAAAATAAGTAAAACCAAACTGATTGAAAAGAGGGCCTGAGCCCCGGTGGCGTAGTGGTTGTGCGCGGGACTGCGGCCCACTGGGATGGAGTTCAATTCCAGCAGTAGGGCTAAGCCTCCTACTCCCACCATCCAAGAGCAGTGATGCCCCCCCCCCCAAAAAGAAAGAATTGAAAAGAGAAGTAGACAGATCACTATTTTATTTATCCTCTTAAAAATATACTATTATGGGCTGAGCCCCGGTGGCGTAGTTGTAGTGCGTGGGACTGCAGCCCACTGGGACGGAGGTTCAATTCCAATTCCAGCAGTGGGGCTGGGCCTCCTACTCCCACCACCGGAGAGCAGTGATGCCCATATATATATATATATATATATACACACTATTACTGGGGGCTCTTACATCTCTTATTACAGTACATCCATTCATCAAGTGTGTCAAGCACATTTGCACATATGTCACCATCATCATTTTCAAAGCATTTTCTTCCCACTTGAGCCCCTGATATCAGCTCCCCATATCTTCCCCCTCCCTCCCTGCACTCCCTCGTTCAGGAGCCCCTGATAAATTACAGATTCTTATTTTCATATCTTGCAGGGTCCCCCATCGCCCCTCACCCACTTTTCCATTACTTTCCCCCTGGCAGGGGCTCTAGGTTGATACTTGTGATCAATCCCTCTTTCTCCCCCACCCTCCCCTGGCCCTCCTGGTATCTCTACTCTCCTTGTTGGCCCTTAGGAGTGTGTTTCAGGCTCTTCTCTGCAGCAGTGTGCGCGCTCTGGTCTAATCTGATTTGTAAGGTAGAATTAGGTCATGATCGGGGGTGGGGGTGGGGGGGTGGGGGGGTAAAAGGAAGCACCAACGAACTAGAGGAAAGTTGTGTGTTTCATCAGTGCTATACTGCACCCTGACTGGTTCGTCTCTTCCCTGTGACCCCGCTATGAGGGGATGTCCAACTGCAAATCACTCTTCATTGGAAATTTCGATATCCCTTTCTCACCCATTTATAGACCAACTAAATGTAAAATCAGCAAAGGTCTAGAATTTATCAACACTATCAACCAGTAGGATCTAATGGACATTTATACAACACTCCATCACCAATAGTGAAATACACATTGTTTTTAAGGGCTCACTAGGGCCCCTTAGTAAGGAAAACAATCTATAAACTCAAAACTTGTACACAGACACAAACGTCTAGATGGTTTCACTGAGAATTCTTAGAGTTGAAGGGAGAATTAACACCAATTCTACATCATCTTTCCCAGGAAATCAATAGGAGTTTTAGGAAGACAGTATTGCTCTGATATCCAAATCAAAGGCAGTAATGCAAAATAAACCACAGTCCAATGCCCCACATTAATATATTTGCATATTTTCTAAGAATATTAGTAAACAATGAAACAATATATATAAAGAAGTATACAACATGACAAAGTGGGGTTTACTACATGGATTCAAGGCTCCTTTGAAAAATCAATACAATCGACCATATTAATAGGCTTAAGAATAAAATTCAGGGCTGAGCCCCGGTGGCGTAGTTGTAGTGCACGGGACTGCGACCACTGGGTTGGAGGTTCAATTCCAGCTCAACAGGAGCAAAGGCCGGCTTCCTATTCCCACCACCAGATGGCAGTGATGCCCAAAAAACTGAGAAAAAAAAGAATAAAATTCATTACAAAAGAAACAAAGATATATGAGGGGGTACTCCTCCCAAATGGATTTTGTTTTGAAGCTATGATTTAATTTTTTTTCCAAAACAACCTCATAAAATTTTTTTCTTTTTCTTTTTTTTCATAAATATTTTTTCTATCTTTTTTTTTTGGTGGGGGGCATCACTGCCCTCAGTGATAGGAGTAGGAGTAGAAGTAGGAGTAGAAGGCCCAGCCTTTGCTCTGTGGAGCTGGAATCGAACCTCCATCCCAGTGGGCCACAGTCCCGCGCACAACCACTACACCACCGGGGCTCAGCCCAAATATTTTTTAAATAAATTAAAAAACAAACCTTATCACCTTCAAAATACTGTCTGTTACACTGAATACTTTTGTCAACTCGGCAATTCCTTTATTGGAAACATTTTTCAAATTCATCTATTTGAATGGCTGACAGTATCTCCCTTGTTTTGTTCTCCACTTCGCATAAGTTGTCAAATTGCTGTCCTTTCATGTCTCTCTTTATTCATGGAAACAAAAAGAAGTCACATGGAGTGAGGTCAGGTGAATAAGATTCACACGGCAAGAGAGACATGCTGCTTTTTACCAAAACCCAGAGATGGCTGCATGAGCAGGTGCATTGTCATTGTGGCAAAACCAGTCTCAAGTCTGCCATAAATCTGGCCTTTTTTTTTTTGTCACAGACTGTGACCAAACTTTTTAGAACTTGTAAATAGAAAGCTTGATTAACAGTCTGACTTGGTGGAACAAACCCCAAATGTACTATCCCTTTCACATGAGCCTTATCTTGATCATTGATTTCACTTGATGAGTTTTCAGTGGGGCAAGGTGATTATGGCATCTTGCGCTGACTTGATTGATGTCTGCTTTTGGGATCATAAGAATAGCACCGAGTCCTGTCATCAGTAATGAGAGACCTTGGGACAAAAAGTCTCAGTCTCCTCTGAGCTGTTCTTTCAAGGCATGGCTTGTTTCCACTCAGAACTTTTCCCTGGTCAGTCAAGACCTGAGGCACAAATATTGCAGTGACCTTTCTCATTCCCAAATCTTCCATCCAGATTTGCTGAACCTACCTCCAAGATAATCCAGATAATTTCCCCATCTCTTCAATGGTCCTTGTTGGTCTTTGAGCACAAGTGCATGAATTTTTTTGTTTTTTGTTTTGGCATCACAAGTGGATGAATTTTGCTGACATTTTCATCCAATCAGAAAATTGATGGTTATCCAATTTGAGGTTTGTCATTAATCAACATTTCACCTTTTTTGAAATAAAACCACTCATACAGTTGAGTTTTTTCCATAGTACTGTCCTTGTAAAATGTGTTCAATGTCAAGAGTTTCTTCGGCATTTTTTCCCCAGCAGGAAACAAAATTTCACAGCTGCGTGCTGTTCTCTTAAACCAGCCATCACAAAAAAAAAAAAAAAAAATGAGGTTTGAATGAAACTGCTTTTATGAAAAAATTCACTGTGACCAGAGAGAACCTTCCCAGATGGTGCCACTGGGTGCACTAACTCAGAACAAGTTGCTCAGTGCTCCTCTGTTGGGAAAAATGCCTATTATGAAAAAGGAGCTTTTGACCGTTTGTTTGTTTGGGAGGGTCCACTCATATTCATTAAATAGAAAATTCATTCGTATTTGGGGGCTCAGTGTCTCTACCTGTAAAATGAAGGTATGCGGGCTGAGCCCCAGTGGCGAAGTGGTTGAGTGTGGACTGGCGCCCGTGGCTTGACGGTTCTAATGCCGCGGCGGCTCTCAGGAGCAGCGCTGGGTAGCGCCCACGACCACCAGAGGCAGTGATGGCCCCCAACACACACACACACACACACACACACACACACACACACACAACAAAAAAAAAAAGGAAGTATGCCAGAGCATTCTGATCATTGGTATGAAATATATGACATTCTAGAACTAAGTAAGCACACAGACAGGGTTTAAATAATCTTGAAATGTTGCTGTTAAGTGCCCTGGAGTCAGTTTTGACCCATCGCGACCTTACACACAACAGAACAAAACGCTGCCAGTGCCGTACCATCCTCACAATTGCTTGTCCTGTGCCTGAGCCCGTTCTTTGAGCCATAAACAGTGGCAATATCGATAAAGTATAACTTAATCGAATGATCACATTAACTATTGTTATATGTATCATATACGTTTATCTTATATTTATTAATTTTCAAATGAATAAAATATCTTGGTGAAATCCCTGCAACCATGAACAAGGTATACAAATATTTTAATTAAAATTTTTATATTTCTGAATTTAAACATTTGATTGTTAGATCGCAATAGTGAAGAATCTGAATCATGAAGTAAATGAATTTATAAACTTTTATTTAATACTTTTGTATGCAACATCAATGCTACTTCTTAGTCATTATGAATGAATTTCTCCCTCAATTGTCTCTTTAGTGAAAATTACGTAAGCTTATTATTTAAATTGCAAGCAATTAGAAATATGATAAACCAAACTTTGTCTATACTCTGTGAAGAAAACTCCAATAAAAGCAAATTCTTAGGGCTGAGCCCCGGTGGCGTAGTGCTTGTGCGCGGGACTGCGGCCCACTGGGACGGAGGTTCAATTCCAGCAGTGGGGCTGCACCTCCTGCTCCCACCACCGGAGAGCAGTGATGCCCACAAAAAAAAAAAAAGCAAATTCTTAAAAGACAAACTGATCTGGAGGTTTTCTTTTTCTTTTTTAACTCGTGGAATATACTTCTAATAGTGTTTTCTATAACTCCCTTTAGCCATAGTCATGTAGATACATGATATTAAAAAAGGCTGGTGTGCAATAGAGCGCTATTCCAAATTATTTAAAATTACCAGGATAATTTATACTAAAGCTAAATTCTTTTAAAATATAACTTATTAAAAAAATAATAAATAAAATATAACTTATATATATATTTAATTTTGCATACTTAAAACATCATACATAGTATGTATGTTATTGTGTCGATTCCAACTAGAATTTCCAAGTGCTGAAGAGCAGCTGATGGGTTTGAACCACCAAACTTCTGTTAATAGCCCAACAGGTAGACCAAAGTGCCACCCAGACTCTTTTAAAACTGTACTTTGCATAGCTTAAAAAGCTGCATTGCCCCTGCTGCCCGCTCCCCTCTACCAGCGAGCGCTGCTCAGAGCTCCGTGCTCCTGCTAAGCTTGCGAAACCCCTGTCTCGCTCTAGCAGCCGTCGCCCATCCACCGGACCCCATCAGTCTTGATGACATGTTGTTCTCCGACATCTACAAGATCCGGAAGCTCACAGACAGGCTGTGTCTGGAAGTGGAGGGGAAGATGGTCAGTAGAACCGAAGGTAACATCGATGGCTCCTTGATGGCAATGCTTCAGCTGAAGGTCCCAATGGCAAGGGACAGAAAGCACAACGATCCCTGGTGCTGATACTGTCATAAACCATCAATCACTTGCAGCAAGCCAGCTTCAAGAAGAAGCCTACAAGCTGAGCCTTGGTGGCGCAGTGGTTGTGTGTGGGAATGCGGCCCACAGGGTTGACAGTTCAAATCCAGAAGCAGCTCTCCAGGAGCAAGACTGGGCTTCCCACTCCCACCAGGGCAGTGATGGGGGGAGAAAAGAAAAATAAAAGAAAAGAAAAAAAGAAGAACCCTACAAGAAGTGTATCAAAGGCTGAGGCCCTGTGGCGTAGTGGTTGTGCGTGGGACTGCAGCCCACTGGGATGGAGGTTCGATTCCAGCTTCACGGAGCAAAGGCTGGGCCTCCTATTCCTACCCCCAAAGGGTGGTGATGCCCCCCCCCCTAAAAAAAGAAGTGTATCAAAGACTACATGACATCAATTAAAGGCAAACTTGAAGAGCAAAAACCAGAAAGAGTAAAGCCTTTTATGACAGGGCTGCAGAACAAATCCAGCTCATCCTTGCAAATTTCAAAAACGACCAGTCTTTATTGGAGAGAACATGAATCCAGATGGCATGGTTGCTCTGCTGGACTACTGTGAAGACGGTGTGACCCCCTATATGATCTGCTTTAAGGACGGCTTAGAAATGAAGATATGTTCACACAGTAGGCAACTCCCGGCCAATCGCCGCTCATCCTAACAGGCTACTGTTCATCCACACGACATCAAGACTTAGACCAAGGGAGCTGAAGTCATCGTGAGCTCTTCATTTACGTTTGCCCTTGATTTATTTGGAGCAGAGGCCTTTTTTTTTTTTTTTTTGCTTTTTAAGGGGAAAAAAAAAGCCATGTCATGTAGGTTGTATAAAAATAAAATGCACTCCCACCACCGGAGAGCAGTGATGCCAAAAAAAAAAAAAAGAAGAAAAAAAAATAAAATGCATTTAAACTCACTTGAGAATGCCTCCCAGTTGATGATTAGCAAACTAAATACCTTGTAATGCTTGTAGTACATAGTAGTGTGAGGCGGTCTCCAGATGCCTCCTACAGCTTAACTACTGGGATCCGAATACAGACAAGAATCCAAAGACTTAGTTCTGAGTTTAAAAAAAGGGACTGACCATGTTCTTAATGGGGCCAGCATCTGAAGCGGATCCTTATGCATTTCATCCCCCACAGATAGAAGAGATTATCAAAAGAATAAAGAGACTGATACAATTGGAAGGGGGGGGGGGAGAAGTTGTATTGCCTAATGAGGTTATATTTTTATAGGCCTTATCTGAAACAGAAGATTATATATATCTTGAGCTGCAGTGATGATTGGATATGGATTCTGAGAACTTGAAGACTGATATTTAGGGACCATATTTTTCAGAAATAGCTGAGGAATAATTTTTAGCTTTTCATATTTAGACTACTGAAAAACAAGATGTACCATGCATATTTACAGATATATACACTTAAAATACCTTTAAATAAATATAACTTCTACTGAAAGTAATGTGAATATATTTATTTGCTTTGTTGAAAATAGAAGAATTAATATAAATAAAATACTTTTAAAAATCATTTGCTGAAATGTCAACTGCTTTGTTTCATAAACAAGAAATTTGAAATACGTAAGTTAAATAAAAAACAAACATTTAAAATTAAATAAAAATTAAGTTACTATCTGTACTGGTTCATATAAAAATCAATACTATTAACTAATCTTTATTTAGAGTTTTACAAACTCAATTTGAAAACTCACAACCATCACAGGGACTCATAGTGACCCCCTAGGGGCTCCTGAAACTATTTATGGAGTAAAAAGTCCAGTCTTTCTCCCGCTGAACTGCCGGTGATTTCGAACTGCTGACCTTGCACTTCATCGTCCAACAGGGAACCACTATACTGCCAGGAATCCTGTAGAGGTTTATTGGCTATTCAATTTCTTTTTACCAATTAATTTATCATATGTGGTAGATATTATCATAAGCTTCATATTCCAAATGAGAAAATTGAGACTCTCCACTATCATTATTTAATTTTTTGCCAAACCTCACCAATAATAGCTTTTTTTGGGGTGGGGGGCATCACTGGTCGTGGGAGCTCTCCAGTGTTGCTCCTGAGAGCCGCCACTGGATTTGAACTGCCAAGTCCGCAGGCTGCAGTCCCGCACTCAACTACTTACACCACGGGGGCTCAGCCCTAATCATAGTTTTTCGGGTTTTTGTTTTCTTTTGTTTTAGCAATAAGAGCTGCTTTCTCATTTGTAGTTTCTTTTGGAGAAATAACAGTAACGAATAGAAGCCAGGGGATACCATTTCCTTCGCCAATTATCCAGCAAGTTTTGCTGGCTTATGCTGCCTTGTTAGGACTCAAACAACCCAACAAAATGACCCACTAGTTTGAGATCCAGAAATAGATATCCAGTCAATCTTGGCTTCCTCAGGAATTAGCTTGGCACTTAAGGAGTGTGTGATCTGACGTTTGGGGTCACTCCAATGCTGTGTCTCACTGATGTTTGCTGAAAGATTATTTGGAGGGCGGGGCATACAGGACAAGGAAGGCTAGAAGCCCTAACATAGAAGAAAAGCACAGCAGAGGGTCTTCTATAGGATTCCAAACTCCATCCTCCTTGTTTTTCTCTCTTGCTAATGTGAGATGGCCTGTATTTGGAAGGCATGTATTTTCTTTTTTTGTTGTTTTTTTGTTTTTGGGCATCCCTGCTCTCAGGTGGTGGGAGTAGGAGGCCCAGCCCCACTGCTGGAATTGAACCTCCATCCCAGTGGGCCGCAGTCCCGCGCACAACCACTACACCACCGGGGCTCAGCCCTGTTTTCGCTTTTTTTTTCTTTTTTTGGAAGGCATGTATTTTCATCACTGAACAGCTCTCAGCTTGTTCTGTATGCCTAATAGTTGTTTTTAGAAACATGTAAACGACTTCAGTTATCTAACTAAATTAGACTAAGGGATGTGACTGTGGAGTACATCCAGTTCATGAACCTGGCCAACTTATAAAAGAGAGTTTAAGTTAAAATAAAAAATAAAACAAAACAAACCAACAAGCTATATCATGGATAAAGAAGGATAGTCCAGCAGTCCATACCAGTTGCCTTCAAATGGATTTTAACTCATAATGACATCATGTGGGTCAGAATACAACGGTATCCCATTTTAAAAGTAGACCACCAGGTCTCTGGGTAGATTTGAACTTCCAGTTTTTCAATCAGCATATTAATCAAGGAACATTAGATAAGGATGTAACGATCCTCGATGTTTATGCATCTAGAAATAGATCTTCAAAATCTGTGAAGAAAAATGTAACAAGCCTAAAGGAAGGAGAGAAAAATTCACATCTATTCATGGAGATGTCAACACTTCTTTCTCAGAAATAGAATAATTTAATTGTCAAATCTAAACCATTTACTGTCGAGTCCATTCTGAACTGTGGTGATCCCATGTGAGCCAGAATAAACTGTGTTCTGTAGGACTTTTATTTATTGATTTTTAAAAGAAGAGATCGTCTACGACCATACCACCCTGAACACACCTGATCTCATTTGATCTCAGAAGCTAGGCAGGGTAGGGCCTGACTAGTACTTGGATGAGAGAAAGAGGTCCCAAAGTCTTTCTTCCCAGACAACTCGGGGTGAGCTTGAACTGCCAGTCTTTTGGTTAGCAGCTGAAAATGTGAATCATTTGAACTACCAACAAATGATCAACTTACATTTATAGAATTATTCCACCGCAAATCAGCATAATGTACACTTTTAAAAAATGAACATAGATCATTTATCAAGACAAACCATAATCTGCACTGTCAAATGAATCTTAGCAAATTCACGGAATTAAAAACACAGTATATTATCCGGCCACAACAAAATTAAACAGGATGAGAGAAAATATCTCACAGTTTGGGCCTAAAAAGCACATTTCTAAATAAACTGTGTGGGAAAGAATAGATATAAGGAAGATTGGAAAATATTTTTAATTGAGTGAAAGTAGAAACACAACATCAAAATTTGTAGGAGGCAGACAACCCAGCATAAATTTTCTCAGCCTTGAAACTATCAATATTTTGAACCAGATAATTTTTTGCTGTGGGCAGTTGTCCTGTGCAAAGTAGACTACTGTAACTATATATTCTCCCAAGGCAATGCCATTCACATCTGCCTTCCTCCAGCTATGGCAGTCAAATATCTCCAGATATTGCTAAATGTCCCCAGGGGCAGCAAAATCACTTCCAGGTGGAGTGCAGTAGATCTACTCAGTGTTTCAAAGTGTACTTAGAGTAAAATTTTATTACTTTTAGTAAAATATAGAAACCTTACAATCATCAATCCCTTTGCCCTTTAATACTATGGTTCTATGTATTAAATCTTACAAAAACAATGAACTCAAGATTTTCTGGAGCCATGGAGGGTGGATGCGCCCCTGAAATTATTGCCCTGAAATCAACTTTAAACCTTTAAGCCAAAAATATCCCTCAGACTCTTCTAAAGGCAATGACTCAGCTTTCTTAGTATATGAGATCAAACTGACAACAGCAACGTGAGAGGTTAGATAAGAACCGTAGAGGCCGTGAGTTTATGTTATTGGGGGAGACCAACTCAGAAAAAGAGGGTGAATGATTGTACAATTCACAGATTACAATCAATGTCACTAGATTATACACACAGAAACAGTTGAGTTTGCATATGTTTCTCAACAAGAAATTGAATAAAATGTAAAGAAAGAATAACACAGTTGCTGTGGTGTCAAATCCAATTTATGCGACCTTTCAGTGGCTGATTTTTTAAAAATAGAGAGACATATCTTTCTTCAAAGGAATCTCTGGACAGCAGCCTCTAGACTTTTTTTGGGGGGGGGTGGGCATCACTGCTCTCTGGTTCTCCTGAAGAATTGCTGCTGGATTGAACCGCCAACCCATTGGGCCACAGTCCTGCCCACAACCACTACACCCCTAGGGCTCAGCCCCAGCCTAGTCTAGGCTTTTGATTAGCAGCCTAGCACATTAATCATTTGCAGCACTCCTTAATTCTATTACCTTGACATATCCTAGAAACTCCATTGTTAGGTGCAATGATGTTGTTAAATGCAATGTTGTTAGGTGCAACTTTGACTCGTAGCCTCCCACATGACACAGCAGAACTGCTCCCTAGCATTCTCTAGGCCAGTGGTTCTCAAACTTCCTAAGACCGCGACCCTCTAATACAGTTCCTCATGTGGTGGTGACCTCCCAACCATAAAATTATTTTCAATGCTGCTTCATCACTGTAATGTTGCTACTGTGACCCCCAAAGGGGTCACAACCCACAGGTTGAGAACTGCTGTTCTAGGCTGTAATCTTTACAGAAGTGGACGGCAAGGTCTTTTCTCTTAGGGAACTGATGGATGGGTTTGAACTACTAGTATTTGGGTAGCAGCGATGGGCTTAACTATTGTGCTACAGAGATTTTAAAAATCCTTGTGAACAATTCTAGATGTTTGGCTTTCAACAATCATGCAATGCATATATATACATATATATTTTGGGGGGCATCACTGCTCTCTGGTGGTGGGAGTAGGAGGCCCAGCCCCACTGCTGGAATTGAACCTCCGTCCCAGTGGGCCGCAGTCCCGCGTATAACCACTACGCCACCGGGGCTCAGCCCCATGCAATGCATATTTTTTTTGGGGGGGGTGGGCATCACTGCCCTCAGGTGGTGGGATTAGGAGGCCCAGCCTTTGCTCCGTGGAGCTGGAATCAGCAATGCATTTTTTTTTTTTTTGTGGGCATCACTGCTCTCCGGTGATGGGAGTAGGAGGCCCAGCCCCACTGCTGGAATTGAACCTCCGTCCCAGTGGGCCGCAGTTCCGCGCACAACCACTACACCACCGGGGCTCAGCCCAGCAATGCATATTTTAAGGAACTAAGAGACACAAAAATAAAGTAACCAGCATTATCCAAATGTATGCTATTTCTATTGCTTTATCTTTAAACCAAAATTTCCAAGTTTTCTCCTAGAATTATGGCTCTCAAATGTATTAAAACTTACAAAAACAATGGACTCAAGAATTTCTGGAGCCAAAGAGGATGGGTGAGCTTAGTATTATTTCCCTTCAATCTGAAGAACTTTCTCTAGCATTTATTTCAGTTGACTCTGATTCTCTGATAACATTTTATTTTTCCTTTATTCCTAAAGAATATACTTGCATTAAAAGGATATTGAATCTTGAATTGAGAGCTTAATTTCATAGTTGTTTTTTTTGGGAGGGGGGGCATCACTGCCCTGAGGTGGTGGGAGTAGGAGACCCAGCCTTTGTTCCGTGGAGCTGGAATCAAACCTCCATCCCAGTGGGCCGCAGTCCTGCGCACAACCACTACGCCACCGGGGCTCAGCCAATTTCATACTCTCCGGTGGTGGGAGTAGGAGGCCCAGCCCCACTGCTGGAATTGAACCTCCGTCCCAGTGGGCCGCAGTTCCGCGCACATTCACTACGCCACCGGGGCTCAGCCCTGCATCCAAGATTTTCAATGAAAAATTCACCATCAGTCATATCATTGTTCCCTTACATATAAGATGGTGGGTTTTTTAGATGATTTTGTGAGTTTTTTCCTCACCTTTAGTTTTCAGTAGTTTGATTATAATATATCCACGTGTAGTTTTCTTTCTATTTACCTGTTGAACTGTGCTGAACTTCTTGCATATGCAAATCAGTGGAACAAATTTGAGAAGTTCTAGTAATATATCTATTTTTTCTGTACCAATTTCAATTCCTCTTTCTAGGATGATAATGTTAAAAATGTGTATTGTTTTATAAGGTCCTATGACTCTTGAAGTTCTACTCGGTTTTTTTCTATCTTTTCTTCTTTGTTCTCCAGGTTGGATAACAGATATTCCATCTGTCTTCTTTTTTTCCTCTGTCATCTCCAGTCTGCATGCATGCTTCTTTATCCATTCACCTATTGAATGATACCGTGGTTGTTGCAGTTTTTAACAATTATGTGTAGAACTTCTATAGACATCTGCGTGTAGGTTCATGTGTAGACATAACCTTTATAATTATTTGGTTAAATAGCAAGGAGTGTGATTACTGATTGCAGCCTACCCGCAATTGATGGGTATTCCTGTTGTATCATATTCTTGATCGCATATGGTTTGTCAGAGTTTTTTGTATATTAGCTATTCTTAAGAGTTGTATAGTCTCTTTCGTAGACTGGCCTCTTGGCTGCCCTTGGACCCCTGGTGAAAGCCCAAATTGTTGAAAAGAGGACCAAGAAGTTTATGTGGCACCAATCAGACACCATGATGTCAAGAATAAGTGCAGGTGGAGCAAGCCCAGAGGCGCTGATGACAGGGTACAGAGAAGATTCAAGGGTCAGAAGATTCAAGATTACGGGAGCAACAAGAAAGCCAAGCACATACTGCCATACTGCTGAGTGGCTTCTGCAAGTTCCTGGTCCACAACATCAAGGAGCTGGCATTGCTTCTGATGTGCAACAAGTCCTACTTTGCTGAGATCGCTCACGTTTCCTCCAAAAATCACAAAGCCAACGTAGAAAGAGCAGCCCAACTGGCCATCAGACAACAATCCCAAGGCCAGACTGCGCAGCAAAGGAAATGACTAGATGACTCATTTGCAAGCTTTAGGTATCTGTGCTAAATAAAACCATAAATGAGAGGGGGGAATAAAAGAAGTATGCACTGATATTTTATTTTGCAATGCCCTAATAGCACATGAATAGGCTGTCATAATGCAGTAGGTTAAAGGTTGAGCAGTATATTAAAGGTTCAAGGACTGACATCCAAATCCACTAGTCATTTCTTGGGGTACAGTGAGTCTGTCTTCTCACAAAAGATTTACAGCCTCAGAAAGGTTGAGGAGCAGTTCTGCTCTGTCTTATAGCACCACTGTCAGAATCAACTTCATAACAGTGGGTAATGACATAGGAGGTTAACCATATCCTTATATACCTTTTTGTCATCTGTGTATCTTTTGTAAGGTTTCTGTGCTGATATATTGCCCATTATGTATGTTTTTTGTTTGTTTTCTTATTGTTTTAAGAGTTCTCTGTATGTTTTAGATACAAATCCTTTATAGAAACGTGTCTTACAAATAGCTTGTAAAACTATCTGTAGCTTGTATTTTTATTTTCTTTAACAGTTTCTTTTGTAGAACAAAATTTTAGAATGTTAATAAGTCCAGTTTGTGATTGTTTTTCATGGTTCATGTTTTTGGTGTTGTATTTTTAAAATTCACTGTCGGGCTGAACCCCGGTGGCGTAAGTGGTTGAGTGCAGGTCTGCGGCCCACGGGTTTGGCAGTTCAAATCCAGCGGTGGCTCTCAGGAGCAGCGCTGGGTAGCTCCCACGACCACCAGAGGGCAGTGATGCCCCCCCCAAAAAAACAAAAAAAAGTTTTAAAAAATAAAATTCACTGTCAAACCCAAGACCACCTAGATGTTTACCTGTATTACCTTCTGGAATTTTTATTTTATTTTATTTTATTTTTTTAGGCATCACTGCTCTCTGATGGTGGGAGTAGGCTCAGCCTTTGCTCCTGTGAGCTGGAATTGAACCTCCATCCCAGTGGGCCGCAGGCCCACGCACAACCACTATGCCACTGGGGCTCAGCCTAGAATTTTTATAATTTGGGGTTTTATATTTAGGTTCACGGTCCATATTTAATTAATTTTGCATGAAGGGTGTAAGGTCAGCAGCTAGATTTATTATTTTTTGCATGTGGATGTCCACTTTTTTCTACACCATCTGTCAAAAAAAAAAAGATAATCTCTACATGGGTTTACCTTTGCTCTTTGTCAAAGATTGGTTGAGTCTTCTTGTGGGCTTATTTCTGAGCTCTCCATTATGTTCCATTTACCCATGTGTTGGTTTTCATTAATATCTGCTGTTTTGGTTACTGTAATTTTATAGTAAGTTTTAAGTGGGTATTGTCAGTCCTCCAACTTAGTTCAGTGTGAGTGCCTAGTTTAGGACACTTGTCTTTCCTCATAAACCTTCTAACTATTTTGTCTAAATCTGCAAAACAATATTTTGACATTTTGATTGGATATGTTGATGAAATCCAGAAAAGCTAACATTCTAACAATATCAAATATTCCAGTTCGAAAACATGGAATCTATCCATCTGCATTTAGATTCCTGATTTCTTGAAATCAATGTAACCCATCCCATCAATAGACCAACAAAGAAAAGTCATATGATTGTATCAACAGATAGGAGTCCTGATGGTACAGTGGCTTAAGCACGCTATTGCTAAATACAAGATCAGGAGTTTAAATCCACCAGTCACTAAGTGAGAGAAAGATTAGGCACAGGCTCACATACAGATTCACAGTCTCAGAAACTCTACGCAACAGAGCGACTGTCCTAAGGTCAGAAATGATTTTACAGAGTGGCCAAGGAACCCTAATGACACGATAGTTAAGTGCTCAGTTGTTAACTGAAAAGTTCATGGTTCAAACTCAACCGGTAACTCTACAGGAAAAAGACCGGGTGATCAGCCCCCATCAAGATCACAGCCCTATGGGGAAGTTGTACTGTCACACTGCGTCATTAGGAGTTGAGAGTTGATTCAATGACACCTAACAATACCAATAGATACCCAAGAATGCATTTGAAAAAAATCTAACATTTTGATAAAATTAATCAGGACAAAATTTGTGATAAATACACTCATCAAACTCGGACTATAGGGGACCTTCCTCAAGTTCAATAGAACTTTTCTATTTAGAAAAGGGGAAAAAAATCTTAAAGAACATCTAAAAAAAAAAAAAAAAGAACATCTAGGCGGTGCTGAACCCTGGTGGCATAGTGGTTGTGTGCGGGACTGCGGCCCACTGGGCTGGAAGTTCAAATCCAGCAGCAGCTCTCTAGGAGCAAGGCTGGGCCACCTACTTCCATCAGAGGGCAGTGATGTCTCCCCTAAAAAATAAAATAAGAATTTTTTTTTACAAAAGAAAGAACATCTAGGTAAAAATAAGTGAAAAAAAAATTTAAACCCTGCTGCTAAACTCCTACTTAGTTGAGAGAAACCAGATATTTCCTTCTTAAGATAAGGAATAAGACTAGAAATCTAGCCAATGTAATAAGATAAGGAGAAAAAGGTTTACATATTAGAAAGACATAAAACTGTCTTTGATCACAGGTGACGAGTGAACTCATAATCTATGAAGAAAATCTCAAAGAATTTTTTAAAAATCATTTTATTGGGGGGGGAAGGGAAAGGGGAGGGTTTTTTTTTTAAAGGAGCTTGTATCAAGGGCTCAAGTGGAAAATATTGGGAAATGTATGTGGAAACATGTGTGCAAATGTGCTTGATACAAATTATGTACTGCGGGCTGAGCCCCGGTGGCATAGTGGTTGTGCGCGGGACTGCGGCCCACTGGGACGGAGGTTCAATTCCAGCAGTGGGGCTGGGCCTCCTACTCCCACAGCCGGAGAGCAGTGATGCCCCCCAAAAATTAAAAAAAAAATGATGTACTGAATGTTGTAGTAGCTGTAAGAGCCCCCAATAAAATTTAAAAAAAGAAAAAAAATCATTTTATTGGGGGCTCATACAACTCTTATCACAATCAATACATACACCCATTGTATGCAAAACAAATTTGTACATTTGTTGCCATCATCATTCTCAAAACATTTTCTTTCTACTTTAGCCCTTGCTATTAGCTCCTCAAATTCCCCTTCCCTCCCCACTCCCTCCTCTCATGTGAACGCTTGACAATTTATGAATTATTATTATTTTGTCATATTGTACACTGTCTGATGTCTCCATTCACCCACTTTCCCGCTGTCCGTACCCCAGGAAGGAGGTTATATGTAGATTCTTGTAATCAGTTCTCCCTTTCTACTCCACCTTCCCTTCACCCTTACCACTGGTCCTGAAGGGATCATCTGTCCTGGAATCCCCATGTTTCTGGTTCCTATCTGTACCCGAGTACATCCCCTGGTCTAGCCGGATTTGTAAGGTAGAATTGGGATCATGATAGTGGGGGGAGGATGTATTTAAAGAACTAGAGGAGAGTTGCATGTTTCATGTTGCTACACTGTACCTTGACTGGCTCATCTCCTCCCTGCAACCCTTCTGTAAGAGGATGTCGCTTTACCTATAGATGGGCTTTGGGTCCCCAATCTGCACTCCCCCTCATTTATAATGATATGATTTGTAGTTCTTTGATTCCTTCCACACCTCGTGATCACACAGGCTGGTGTGCTTCTTCCATATGGGCTTTGTTGCTTCTGAGCTAGATGGCCGCTTGATTATCTTCAAGCCTTTAAGGCCCCAACGCTATATCTTTGGGTAACCGGGCCCCATCAGCTTTCTTCACCACTTTTGCTCATGCACACATTTGTCTTCAGTGATCATATTGGGAAGGTGAGTATCAGGGAATGCCAATGTAAAAGAACAAAGTGCTCTGGCATTGAGGGAGTACTTGAGTTATTCCAAAGAATTTTAAAAATATCCTCTGAAGAAAGATGAGGCCACCTGCTTCCATAGAGACTTATCACCTCAGAAACCCTGGAAAGTGTTGCTATCAGTCAGCACAGTCCACTCTGTTACAACAGATTGTCTTTTTGTTGGCTTTTGGAACGAATTATAGCAAAGTTGTAGAATACAAGAATACACTCAATATATGAGAATAACTTGGTTTTATACATGCCAGAAATGAGTGCTTTGAATTAAAAGCACAAAGCCTCTACAGTAGCATGCACAAAAAGCAAATTCACAAAGCACAGCTGCATATGAACTTTGATATAACTTAAACCAAATATGTAAAAAAAAAAACCTTTGTACATAATTCTATGATATTGATGCTTTATTTCTTTTTTTAAATTTCATTTCTCTGAGAATTTTTCTGTTATCTATTCATTTTATTTCATGTATGGGGCTTAGTTATAGTATCTGGGTGTTTTGGGGGGGGTTTTTAGTATCTGTTTTAAAGTCTAACAATTTCAACATCTGTGACATTGCAGGATTGACATTTGTTAATTATCTCTTCTCTTAAGAACTGCTCACATTTTCCTGGTTCTTTGTCAAGTAATTTTGGATTATATTCTGCATGTTTGGGTTATATTGCGTAGATCTGAGTTCTGTTAAAATCCCCAAGGGGACGTCATTTGTGGATTTTTTAAAAAAAACACTGCTGTTGTTTTAGTAGGCAATCAACCAGTTAGCTTCAGACCACGCTTTTTTTAAATATCACTTTCTGTGGGCAGTGGTTCTAATTTCCACCCAGTTTTCAAAGTCTTGGCAATGCCGTTGTGAAACTCAGAGGTTAGACTGAGATTTGGCTGGTGGTTTATATCTTAACTTAATTCTCAAAACGTTTGGCTATGCAGCTTTGAGGCTTTCCCACGCATGTGCAGCTCAGGCAGCAGCTTGGGACTTGTGTGCTTTTTACACCACATTAAGGCATCTTCTTCTCCAGATTTCTCCTTTCCAGAATTTCTGCTATATTCCCTAGCCCAAAGAAGCCCTAGTTATGCGAAGAGAGAGAGATTGGTTTTTTCTTGAAGTTTTAGCTACATGTAGCACAGCTTCTAAAACAGTTGTGTACTTAGAGTCTACCCTTGGGACAGAACCAAGACAGTGAAAGAAAAAAAAAAAAAGAAGATTCCCTCTGCTGATTGGGATCATGGGGGCTCCTTTAATTTGATCAGTGGTTCTCTGTGTCCCCTTTGGGGGGGTGTCAATGACCCTTGCATAGGGGTGGCCTAGTACATCCTGCATATCAGATGTTTACATTACAATTCATAGCAGTAGCAAAATTACAGTTCACAGGTAGCAACAAAAATAATTTTATGGTGGGGGGGGGGTCACCACCACATGAGGAACTGTAGTAAAGAGATGCAGCATGAGAGAGGTTGAGAACCACTTAATTAGATCCTTGGGACCAAACAACGGAGTTTTAGTGTTCCAAGCCACCAATGCATACATCTCTGACTGGGGCCTGCCTCTGGTCAAAGACATAGGAAATAAATGGAAAATTCACATCTATATACACTTCTTTTTTTTTAAACTTCACTCCACAATTCACCTGATTTTCAGTCCCTTTCTGAATCCTTTGGTGATTGCTTTTTGTATTTTTTTATTAGGTATTTATTTATTTATTCTTTTTTGGGCATCACTGCTCTCCAGTGGTGGGAGTAGGAGGCCCAGCCTTTGCTCCGTGGAGCTGGAATTGAACCTCCGTCCCAGTGGGCCGCAGTCCCGCACACAACCACGACGCCACCGGGGCTCAGCCCTGCTTTTTGTATTTTGTCCTGACCTTTGAAATATAATCATCCGGAGAGATAGGTTATAACGACTATACTCCATTTTGGTCAGCCAAATACCGATTAGTTGAGGTAAGAAAATTTCTATTTTTAAGAATGTTTGCAAAAATATTAAAAGAATTAATAGAATAGAAGGGTGAGGCTTTAGAGATCTGTCTTCAGCATGGGGTGTGGGGAAGGGGGTAATAGGAATGCTAAGTATAGAGAGTACCAATCAAGCGTTTTCTAAAATAGCTGGCCAAGATCAGACCCGAAGCATTCCAGTTAGTTTGAGATGTCTTGATGCCTTTTCTTACCCTGTTCTTCACTGAGTAGCCCTGTGGGGTCGAAGGAAGTAATTTTGAAAGTGAGCTACTCAGAGACTTAATTCCATAGAGCCCCTTCAAGCCCAAATAGTGAGTACTAGGTAGATGGTCAGGCACTAGATCCCCGCTTCAATTAGAAAAGCCCTACTTTTTTCTTTTTTAAGGCATCACTGCCCTCAGGTGGTGGGAGTATGAGGCCCAGCCTTTGCTCCTGGGAGCTGGAATTGAACTTCCAACCCAGTGGGCCCCAGTCCCGTGCACAACCACTACGCCACCAGGGCTCAGCCCGAAAAGCCCTACTTAAAAAAAAAAAATCTGGTGTCATGTTGGATTGTGTTCTATCTTAACAACTAAAAGGTACACGAGTAAACAAAGCTACACATCACTCTCAGAAGCTTTGAGTTGGCAGTGAAGCGCCTGGGACTGACGGGCAGTCGCAGTGGGTGGTGGTGTGTAGAGGGGAGGTTTCTCAGGCACCTTCAAGTCGGTTCCGATCCAGTGACCCACATGCAAGAGAAGAAACACTGCGCCATCCTCACAACGATTCTTGTAGGTGAGCCCATTGTTGCAGCTACTGTGTCAATCCACCTCTTCGAGCGGCCCATCTATTTCCTCAAGCATGATGTCATTTTTCAGACGTCATGGCCTCTCCTGAGAACATGGGCAAACAGATGAGGCAGTCTCACCATCCTCCTTTCTAAGGAGCATTCTGTTCATACTTCTGCGACAGACAGATTGACTTGCTCTTCTGGTAGTTCATGGTTCTTTCCATATTCTTCCCCAGAACTGTCATGGAAACGCACGCATTCATCAGTCTCTCTTATTCATTTTGCAGCTTTCGCATGCACATGGTGTGATGAAAAATGCCAGGGCTGGATCAGGTGCACCTTAGTCCTCAAAGTGATATGCCGACTCTTCAACACTTTGAAGCGGTCTCGTACAACAGATTTGCTAGATTTTTTTGACTGCTGCTTCCGCTTCCATGGGTACTGATTGTAGATCCAAGGAAGAGGAAATATTCGACTCCTTCCATCTTTTCTCCATTTATCACGATATGTATCTGTTCAGTTGTGAGGAGGTTGGTTTTCTTGACATTGAATTACAATTCCCAGCGCAAGCTGCAGTTTTTCGATTTCATCAAGTGCATCAAGTTCTCCTCACTTTTAGTAAGCTTTCCATCTGTTTTCCTCTAATGCTTAAAAATATTTGTGATACTATGAATGAGAAAGGTTGATGAGCCAGGGATTGCCTGGGGAGAAGCCTGTCTCTGTTTCTCCCCTGCATTTGAAGTGCTTGTCCAAACCCTGAAAAAATACAAGGTTAAGAGAAAGAGAGAAAGAAAAAGAGAGAGGGAAAGAAAGGAAGAAAGACAGGAAAATACAAAGTTAGCTGTCAACAGCTTCTGTGCTTAACTCCCTCACTGCCAGAGTAAATCAACTTTGTTTGCTGATCTAAGATATCAAATCAGGAGAGGAGTGATTCGTCTTACCCCTTGGAAAATAGTTGCTTTTACTAAGAGGCCTTTGAGAATGACAAGCACTTAATGCAAAGGTTTTTCTGAATACTCACGCTTAGGAACCATGTTACTGAGAAAAATGCGTTTTCCTTTGGTGCTTATGACATCCTGGTGATACAAAGTGAGTTACATGTATTGGACTCACACTCTAGGGCGAGGGAAGTGACTGGGAAATATGCATTTAGCTGCTCACTGCAAGGTCAGCAGTTTGAAAGCACCCACTGCTCCTCAGAAGAAAGTTGGGGATTTCTATTCTGCTAAGGAGTCATAGTCTCAGAACCTACCACGGCACTCCTACCCTGTCGTGAAAGGTTGCTCTGAGTTGGAATTGTCTAGATGGCAGGTAAGTTGGGTTTTTAGTTTTGGAGTATTTCTCAAAACTTTCCTTTAAGTCTTTGTGATATAATATAAAAGGATAAAAGTGTGTAATGATTTTGAAATGAAATGAATTGTGGTGATATTTAGATGACAGTTAATGTAATTTATGTCACTGAATCTTTTTTTTTTTTTTCGGTGGGCATCACTGCCTCTGGTGATCGTGGGTGCTACCCAGCCGCCGCTGGATTTGAACCACCAAGCCCGCGGGCTGCAGTTCCGCACTCCACCACTTACGCCACCGGGGCTCAGCCCTATGTCACTGAATCTTACAGGTAAAAATAACCAGTTTGATATCTATATCTATATCGATATCTTTATCTATATATACACACACACATTTATACACACACATGTATATTTTTAGATAATCAAATCATAAGCCCTGCTGATAAGTGAGCTATAAGTTGGACTATATTCACCACAAGTTCAGCAGTTTGAAATATGGTGAAAATATTTTTAAGAAATCATGCCAACTCAACAATGTATGCATATACAATTCAGTAACCTTGATATCATTTTTTCAAGTTGTGCAATCATTCTCACTGTCCGTTTGCAAACTATTCCACACCATGCATCTAAAGTCAGTTCCCCCTCAGCAGAAGTGTACCTTTGCCTCTCCTACCACTACTAACCACAAACAACCTTTTTTTTTTTGGGGGGGGGGCATCACTGCTCTCCGGCGGTGGGAGTAGGAGGCCCAGCCCCACTGCTGGAATTGCACCTCCGTCCCAGTGGGCCGCAGTCCCGCGCACAACCACTACGCCACCGGGGCTCAGCCCCCACAAATAACCTTTGATTTCTTTATTTCTGCTTACTTCACATAAGTGAGATCACACGATACTTTTTCTTTTACAACTGACTAGTTTTGCACAACGTGGTGTTTCCAAGTTTCATCCATGTCGTGACACATCCAGACTCCATTTTTCTGGATGGTATTTCATGGGGTGCATATATCCCGTTTTGTTGCTGCATTCATCCGTTGTTGGACATTTCACCTGTCTCTGCTGTGGGGGTATTGTGAGAAGTGCTGCAATGAACATTGGTGTAAAGGTTTGGCTTGAGTTCTTGCCTTCTCTTTTTAGCATATGTGCTGCCGAGGTGAGCACTTGCCTTCTCTTTTTATGGGTTCCCAGGACTAGGACTGATGGCTCATGAGGCAATTCTATGTTTAGCTCTGAAGAACAACCAGTGTTGCGCCATTTTATATTTCTCCTAGCAATGATGAGTATTCCAGTCTTGTCCCAACCTCACCAAGATCTGCTGGGTTCATGTTTTCATCATTACCGTTCTCCTATTAGGCTGAGTTGGAATTGACAGGGAGAGTATTTTTTAAGGTTTCACATTGAGACCTTTGATGCATTTTTGAATTTGTTTTTAGGTAGGATTTGAGGCATGGGTATAGATTCATGATTCTTTTTTTAACACTGTTGCAGAATAACTTCCAATCACCAGCTACTGAGCAAACTGGGAATGGAATGGGTCTCTGACAGGCTGTTTTCTCTCCCATCTCCGAAGCTGGCCGAATACTAGCTATTCTCCAGATGCGACCCTGGGAGGTAGATTCATGATTCTATAGGTGGAAATTCAGCCCCCTTTAGCATTCAATATTAAGGAGACCCTTTTTTCTCATTAAATTGACTTATCACCCTTGTACATTAATTGATCATAGATATTTGATTTATTTCTGGAACAAATATATATAAACAAAAAATTTTAAGTTTGGATATACAAGAGGGTACCCCCCCCAAAACTGGATGTGATGTGAGGGGGATAGTGTATTTGGAGTTCATTCCCCCAGGTCAGACTGCTAATCACATTTTCTACTTAGAGAATCTGAAAAGATTGCATAACAGCATGCAACCAAAAAAAAGCCTGTTTTCTGGCAGATGGAGGAATGGTTTTGCCACCATGACAATGCACGTGCTCACACGGTGTGCCAGTTAGGGGCAAAAACAACCTGTTTCTCTCACCCCACACATCTCACTCACCTGACCTCGCTCCTTTTTGTTTATATAAGTCTTCTTTTTGTTTCTGTGAATGAAGAGGGATGTGGAAGGACAGTGATTTGACGACATAGAAGAAGTAAAGAAAAAAATGAGGGAGGTGCTGTCAACCATCCAAACAGATGAGTTTGAAAAATGTTTCCAAGAATGGAATCACAGATTTGACAAATGTATTAAGTGCAATGAAGAGTACTTTGCAGGTGATAAGGTTGTTTTGTAAAAATATTTAAATATATAACTTTGAAAAAATCTATTGGGGGGGCCTACATCCTCATATACCAGCCTCCCCACCCGAAAATAAAGCATAAAATTCAAATATAGGGCTGAGCCCCGGTGGCGTAAGTGGTTGAGTGTGGGACTACGGCCTCCAGGCTTGGCGGTTCAAATCCAGCCACGGCTCTTGGGAGCTGTGCTGGGTAGCGCCCACGACCACCAGAGGCAGTGATGCCCCCCCAAAACAAACGAACAAAAAAATTCCAATATAAAGATTTTCAGAAATATTTCTACTTACTAAAACTTCAATAGGGAAAAGTTAAGAAAAATAGGCGGTATCTGAGGCATACAATGACTTTTGTCTTTTGTTTTTCTTTTTTCCCCCTGCATCACTGCCCTGGTGGGAGCAGGAAGCCCAGCCTTGCTCCTGGAGAGGTGCTGCTGGATTTGAACCATCAAACCTGTGGACTGCAGTCCCACACACAACCACCATGCCACCAATGCTCAGTGCATGCAATGCCTTTTGAATTGAGAAAGCACTGCTGGAAATAGGTAATATCACTGCATCATACTTCTCTCAAGCCCTTTCACTAACTGCCCATTGTTAGAAAATACAGAGTCTCATTAAAAAAAAAAAAGTCAACCATGGTCTTCACTGTGGAGACTGATTTCTGAATAGACAGAGTGCCCCTTGTCATCTGCAACTCTCCCTTAACTGATTCACTTCCTAAGACAGAAAGAGAAGATATCTTGGAATGTGTAGTCTTCTCAAAGGTAAAAAATTTCAGGTGGAATAGAAGTAGAGAAACCTTAAAATTATTATAAATTGCAGCAGGGGTATAATTTTTTATGTGATCAATGTCATTAAAGAAGGGTGAATAAAATTCTCTAGGCCAAACATCCTCTTTCTAAATGAGAACCAGTGAGTTTAATTCATTTCAAAGAAACTATACAGGATAAATGCCTATTAAGCAATAAAATTGAATAGAGTCTGGTCTGTGTGCATGGACACTGAAAACAAAATGGGTGCATAAGTCAGTGTGGTGAAAAAAGCTTATGGTGCCCAGTTATTACAAGATACAGCATCTGGGGTCTTAAAGGCTTGAACTTAAAAATCCACATGGAAGAAGCACACCAACCTATGTGATCATGAGATATCAACAGGATCAGGTATCAGGCATCAGAAGACCCAAAATAAACAGCCATTTTAATACAAATGAGGGGGGTCAGAATAGAGACCCAAAGTCCATCTATAGACAACTGAACATCCCCTTATAGGAAAATCACAAGGAAGAGACAAGCCAGCCAGGGTGTAACATATCACCAACAAAACACACAACATTCCTCTCGTTCTTGAATGTCTCCTCCGCCCCCATTATCATGACACCAGTTCTACTTTATAAATCTGGATAGACCAGAACATGTACACTGTACAGATAAGCACTTTTGACACACGGAATTCAGGACAGATAACCCCCTCAGATCCAATAATGAGAATAGAGATACCATGAGAGTGGGAGGAAGGTGGTGGGATGAAAGGGAGAAATGGGAACTGATTACAATGACCAACATATAATATCCTCCCTCCAGGGGGACGAACAATAGGAACATGGGTGAAGGGAAACAGTGGACGGTGTAAAAAATGAAAATAGGACCCTTTTTATGAAGATGGCGCCAAAGAAGGAAGTTCCTGTCCCTCTCAAATTGGAAGCCAAAGCAAAGGCTTTAAAAGCCAAGAAGGCTGTGCTGAAAGGCATCCACAGCCACAAAAAGGAGATCCACACGTCACCCACCTTCCGCTGGCCCAAGACCCTGAGACTAAGAAGGCAGCCCAAATACCCTCGGAAGAGCGCCCACAGGAAAAATAAGCTGGACAGTTACACCATCATCAAGTTCCCCTTGACCACAAAGTCTGCCATGAAAAAGATCGAAGATAACAACACACTTGTGTTCATTGTGGATGTCAATGCCTACAAACACCAGATCAAACAGGCTGTGAAGAAGCTCTATGACATTGACGTAGCCAAGGTCAACACCTTGATCAGGCCTGATGGTGAGAAGAAAGCGTATGTTCGATTGGCCGTTGACTACGTCGCTTTAGATGTTGCCAACAAAATTGGAATCATCTAAACCGAGCCTAGCTGGCGAATGCTAAATATAAACTTTTTCAATATAAAAAAATGAAAATAAAAATAGTTGATAAATTATCCAGGGCTCATCGCAGGGGAGAGGAGGGAGGAGTTAAAGAGGAGCTGACACCAATGGCTCAAACAGAAAGAAAATGTTTGGGAAATGATGATGGGAAATGATATGTACAAAAGTGCTTGATACAGTTCATGTATGGATTGTTCTAAGAGCTGTAAGAGCTTCCAATAAATTGATCTGTTTTTAAAAGAGAGATTAGGCTGAGCACCGGTGGCATAAGTGGTTGAGTGCAGAACTGCAGCCCGCAGGCTTGGCGGTTCAAATCCAGCGGTGGCTGGGTAGCTCCCACGACCACCAGAGGCAGTGATGCCCACAAAAAAGAGAGAAAGAGAGAGAGAGAGAGAGAGAGAGAGAGAGAGAGAGAGAGAGAGAGAGATTATGGTGAGATTATGGTGTCCTGGAGGCACATTGAATGTTGGGCTGCTGGCTTCAAGGTTTGCGGTTCAAAGCCACCAGTTATTCTGTAAGAGAAAGAGGTGAGTGATACCGTCAAGACTTACAGTCTCAGAAATCCTCTGGAACATTTCTCTGCTCTCTTAAAGTTTCCGAGTCATAAGTCACTCGATGACTATAGGTTTGGTTTTGTTATCAAATCACAGAGTGTTGGGAAAAAAATATTCACCAGTCGATAGCACATATGAAGAACCCTACTGTCACCGTGGTTGCATAGCTCAGCTGAATACCTCAGAGTGGGTGGTTGGAACCACCCGCTGCTCTGTGGGAGGAAGATGTATCAGTCTGCTTCCATGAAGATTTACAGCGTTGGAAATCCTATGGGGAAGTCCTACACTCTCCCGTTAGGTCACTTTGTCTAGGACTTGATTCAATGGCAATGGGTTGGGTTGGGTTTTTAAGTAGACAGTGAGAGAACTAAATAACAAAACTACACATGATCCTTTTCTAATCTGCGATTGCATAGCTTCCTATTTGGGTTGAGGGGAAAAGCAGAGCAAGAGGAAAGTGTTTCCTATAGGGGGAAAAAAGAGTTCTATAAGACAAATAAAGCAATCTTCTCCCTCTCAAAAAGTCTTCTTTACCACTCCTTTGTTGCTGTTAGCTGCTGTGGAGTCAGTTCTCTACTCTATGTGAAATAGTAAAAGGACATTCTGAAAATTTCCCTGCCCTGTTGAGTTTTCTAGGCTATAATCTAGGCTAGGAACAGATAAGCAGGTCTTAACCTCTGAGGATCCACTGTGTGGGGCTAGCCCCTCAAACGTTACCAAGTTCCAGGGTCCTCTTAGTGTTCTTGAATTCAGTTATTCTATTTAGGTGATTGGATGGGGTCGTGGTTATAAGTTCCACAAGGTCAGCAGTTCAGAATCACCAGGTATTCTGAGGGAAAAAGAGAAGGCTTTCTTTCTTTTTCAAAAATCATTTTACTGGGGACTCATACAACGCTTAGCGCAATGCATCCATCCATTGTGTCAAGCCCATCTGTACATTTGTTGTTGTCATCATTTTCAAAACATTTTCTTTCTACTTGTGCCCTTGGTTTCAGCTCCTCATTTTTTCTCCCCTCCCCCACTCCCTCTGTTATGAACCCTTGATAATTTATAATTTTTTTCATGTCTTACACTGACCAATGTCTTCCTTCAACCACTTGTTGTTGTCTGACCTACTGGGATGGGTTTGTATGTAGATCATTGTGATCAGTTCCCCCTTTCTCTTCAAACCTTCCCCTTCTGGTATTGCTACTCTTAATATCAATTTTGAAGCATTTATCTGTCCTGGATTCCCTGTGTTTCCAGCTCTTAACTATATCTGTGTACATGCTCTGGTGTAGCTGCATCTGTAAGGTAGAATTGGGGTCATGATAGTGGAGAGAAGTGTGTTAGTCCGGGTAAACTAGAGGAACAAATTTATAGACATGCATATGGATATAAGGAAAGGGTTTATATACAAAAGGAATGGAACACTGAGAAAGCATCCCAACCCAGTCCAGTTCAAAGTCATAAGTCTGATATTAGCCCATGTGCCCGATACCAGTCCATAATGTCTCTTTCCGACTCATGAAGTCACAGGTCAGTGGTGCAGAATCCCGGTGCTGGCAGGGATCTCCCCATGGCTCCTCACTTCCAGGGCTCAGGGTCCATCAACAGCATCCAGTGGTGGTAGAAGCAACTCATCGCTGGCAGGGGTCTCCATGTGGCCTCTCCAGCTTCAGAAATCTGGCTCCATAAGGGCCAAGCCGTGTGGCTTCTCCAGCTCCTCAGACACTGCCACCTTGTCTTGTCTGTGATTAATTGTCTTTGAGACTAACTCCCAACAACTAGGGAGACAGCTTCTCATCTTCATGAGGGAAATATCGTGAGATTTCCCAGACGTATCAGGAGAAAGCCATGCCCACACAGAGGCCTCACTGGCTATCTCCAGATTAACAGGCTAGACACCACCCCTACATCTCAATCATGAAATTAACATAAGCACATGACCACCACAGAAAGGAAGCATTACAGAACTATAGGAACGTGTTTCATTGGTGCTATACTACACCCTTAAAGGCTTATCTCCTTGTGATCCTTCTGTAAGGGGGTGTCTAATTTTCTACAGGTAGGTTCTGGGTCTCCACTCCACACTCCCCCTGATTCACAATGATATGATTTTTTGTTTTGGGTCTTTTGATACTTGATACCTGATCCCATAGACACCTCGTGATCACACAGGCTGGTGTGCTTCCATGTGGACTTTGTTGCTTGTCAGCTAGATGGCTGCTTGCTTATCTTCAATCATTTTAGACCCCAAACACTGTTTGTTTAGATAGCCAGGCACCATCAGCTTTCTTCATCACATTGGCTTATGCACCCATTTTGTCTTCAGCAATGTGCTGGGAAGGTGAGCATCAAGGAATGCCAGGTTCTTAGAACAAAGTGTTCTTGCATTGAGGGAATACTTGAGTAGGGTCCAATGTCCGTACGCTACTTTAATACTAAACCTACAAATATATGTACATATATCTATTTCCATATCATTATATATAAATATACTTACCTATGTATATACCTGTATTAGACCTCTATAAATGTTCTTTGCCTCCTAGTTCTTGCCTCTATTTTTTACGTTCCTCTTGTCCCACTATCATGTTCAAACTTCATTTGTTTTTCAGTAATTCCTCTCGGCTACCTTGCCCTGGATCAAGCCCTACTAAGCATTCGACACCCTCCACACCATTGATTTTAGTTCAGTTGTTGGTCCCTTGTCCTGGGTTTGCTGACTCCCTTTGACTTTTCCCCCACCTCCCCCTCTCTTTGTTGTCCCCCAGAACTGTTGGGCCTGTTGTTTTCTCCTCCAGATTATTTATTCTACCTATCTTATTTAGATAGACATGCAGAAGGAAAAACAGTCTATAAATAACTCCAAGTCTGTCCGTTGACCTTTATGAATGTTTTCTGAACATGGTTGATGAGGTGCCCAGGCCTGCCCCCAAGTCTATTTTGGGGATCCCTTGGGGACTTCACTGCTTTGCTCCCCTCACTGCTCTGTTGCACTCCCTTAGTGTTTCACCCTGGTGTTTGGGGGGGTGGCAAGGGAAGAGGGTCAGATGGGACACAATTCCCTCACTGTGTCTCCCGTGTTGTCCCTCATAGCTCTATGAGTCAGTGAGGGGACGCTGTGCCACGTGGTGGGGATGACCCTATGGTCCTCTCTTTGCATTGGGTGATCCAAGTTGGAGTATCATCCTCAGGGCTGGGTGGGTAGGTAGCGGTTTTTCTCTCTCTCCTTCCCTCTTAGTTTGCTCCCATGTGTTCTGAGCAGACTCACCGCTCTCCCCAAGCTGTGTCTTCAGTGCTGTCCTCTGTAGTGCGTTCTTCTGGGGAGAGAGTTCATGTAGCTGGGATTGGGGCCAGCCTCTCAGACCTCTCTGTCGGGTCACTGATTCATGTCGGTATGCTGCCTTCAATTCTTGGCACACCAGATCTGGTCCCTCTCTCCCTTTGCTGTGAAGACATGAAAAATACCCTCCACATAGTTGAGTTAGTACCCTGTTCCCCACCTACCCATGTCCTCTTTTTTCCCCTTCCCCCCTCCTTATTAATTGGTTGCCATATGTATTCCTGGGTTGGATCTGACCCCTTCCAGAGTGCCTGGACCTCGCCCTGGGAATTGATGCATTTGGTTGCTCTTCCTCTGTGTTCCTTGTGCTTTTTAAGCTTACCTCAGTTGCACTCATGCTGTACTTGTCTTTTTGTGCTTGGCGTACTTGGCTTAGCATAAGTCCCTCCAATTTATTCCATGCGACCATGTGTTTCATTTGGTCATCACTGCTTTTCAGTAGGAATATCATCCTCTGGACTTGGTGGATAGGTAGTGGTTTTTCCTCTCTTAGTTTGCTCCCATGTGTGTGTATGTATGTACCAGAATATTTTAATCCATTCATGGGCTGATGGAAATTTAGGCTGTTTCTAACTCTCTGTGATTATAAACTGTACTGCGGCGAACATGGGGGCATAGATGCCTTGTCATGGTCTGTTTCTTGCCTCTTATGGGTATATGCCCAGTAGGGGGATTGCTGAATCATATGGTAGCTTGATTTCTTTTTTTTTTTTTTTTTAGGTACTGCCAAATCAATTTCCATTATGGCTGCACATACCTACAGATCCACTAGCAGTGGATGAGAGTTCCTATCTCACCACAGCTCCTCCAACACTTGTTGCTTTTTGACTTTTTTGAATTGACGGTGGTAGGTGGTATCTCATAGTTGTCTTAATTTGCATTGCTCTTATGGCTAATGAATATTTTCTGATATGCTTATTAGCCGTTCAGATTTCCTCCCTTGTGAGACTTCTGTTCAGGTCCTTTGCCCACCTCCTCAGTGGGTTATTAGGCTTTTTTTTTTCTTATTGTAGGCTAGCAGAATATTTTAGTAGATTTTAGTAATAAGTCTGATGTGTCATTGCTAAAGGTGTTTTCCCAGTGAGTGGATTCTCTTATTACTCTCTTGGTGAATTCTTTTGATGTATACAGGTGTTTTAGTTTCAGTATATCCAACTTATCAATTTGTGCTTCCTCTGTGTTAGTGTCCTACCCTATTTCTGATAGCCTATATATTCCCTGGGGCAAAGTTCTTAGGTTTGTCTCAATTCGCTCATTAATGGCCCTAATAGTTTGGGGTTTTGCCTCGAGGTCTGTGATCCACCTAGAGTTTATTTTTGTGCATTAAGTGAGGTACAGCTCTTGTTTCATTTTCCTGCAAGTAGGTACCCATTTTTTGTTGTTGTTGTTGTTTTTGGCATCACTGCTCTCCGGTGGTGGGAGTAGGAGGCCCAGCCCCACTGCTGGAATTGAACCTCTCTCCCAGTGGGCCGCAGTCCCGCGCACAACCACTACCCCACCAGGGCTCAGCCAGTAGATAACCATTTTTTCCAGCACCACTTATTGAAGAGGGCTTTCCATTTGATATTTCTGGGCCCTTATCAAAGATCAATTGTATGGTGATGATTTTATTTCTGGACTTTTAGTTCTTTTCCTTTGGTCTGAATATTTGTCATACCAGGACCATGCTGTTTTGATTACTTTTAGTGGCTTTATAATAGGTGCTAAAGTCAGGTAAAGCAAACCCTCCAACTTTGTCTATCTTCTTAAGGAGTTCTCTACTAATTTTGGTCTTCTTCCTGCTCCATATGAACTTGGTAGTCAGTTTTCCCAGTTCTTTGAAGAAAGATGATGGAGTTTGTATCCAGATAGCATTAAGCTTATATAATACCTTGGGCAGAATTGCCATCATTAGTATATTGAGTCTCCGATCCACGAACTTGGGATTTCTTTCATCTGTGGAGGTCATTCTTGGTTTCCTGTAATAGTGTCCTGTAGTTTTCCACTTAAAATCTTTGGGATTTTTTGGTTATGGATATTCCTAGATACTTCAATTTGTGCTTGGTTGTTGCAAAAAGTACTACCTTTTTTATTTCCTTTTCCATGATTTTGTCTGATGTGTATAGCAGTCCAACAGACTGCCTTGTATCCTGCCACTCTGTCAGATTCCTCTATCACTTTCAGTACTCCTTTTGTGGAGTTTTTTTTGGGGGGGTTCCATATATGAAATCATATCATCTGTGAATAATGATAGTTTCATTTCTTCTTTCCCTAGACAAATACCTTTGATGTCTTTCCTTTGCCTTATGTTGCTAGCTAGGGCCTCCATTAATATTAAATTAAGAGTGAGGACAAGGGGCATCCTTGTCTGGTCCCCTTTTTCAGTAGGATTGTTTTAGTCCTTTCTCCACTGACTGCCATCTTGGCTGTTGATTTTTCACATATAGCTTGTATTATATTGAGGAATTTTCCTTCCATTACTATCTTCTTGAGTGTCTTAAACACTGTGAAAGGGTTATTCAACCCCCCAAAGGGGTCACGACCACAGGTTGAGAACCACTGCTGTAAATCTTTCTGGGAACAGAAAGCCTCAGCTTTCCATTGGCTGGTGGTTTCAAATTACTGGCTTTGTGGTTAGCAGCCCTTGTGTTGCCAACCACACCAGAAGAGCTCCTAAGATGGGGATAGGGGAAAGAATTACCATGTATATTATACCTTTTGAATTTATGTGACATATGCATATGTTTTTTTCCTCTTCTTTTTTATTATTAAATCATTTGGGAGAGCTTGCACAACTCATCACAATTCACACATACATCCATTGTGTCAAGTACTTTTGTATATTTGTTTCCCTCATCGTTCTCAAAACACTTCCTTTCTACTTGAGTCCCTGATATCCACTCCTTATTTTTCCTCTCCCTCTCCAGTCCCTCCCTCCGCCATGAACCCTTGATAATTTATAAATTGTTATTACTTTGTCATATCTTACACCATCTGGCATCTCCCTTCACTC
>PVJH01014659.1:0-50813 GCA_004026705.1 Nesogale talazaci | reverse complement strand
TTTTCACTCACCCAGCTTTCCCTCATAATTTTTTCTTTGACACATTGACTATTTCAGAATGCATTGTTTAATTTCTATAAACTTGTGACATTCCCCCAAATTCTTTCTGGTCTTGATCTCTGTTATTTATTTGTTTTTAAGTTTTATTTGGGCTGAGCCCCGGTGGCATAAGTGGTTGAGCGCGGGACTGCAGCCCACTGGATTGGCGGTTCAAATTCAGCAGCAGCTCTTCAGGAGCAAGGCTGGACCTCCTGCTCCCACCAGAGGGCAGTGATGCCAAAAAAAATAGTTTCATGGTTGGGGGAGGTCCCAGCATGAGGAACTGTATTAAAGGGCTGCGGCCTTAGGACCTCACAGGGTCACTATGAATTGGAATCAGTTCAATGAGCAAGGAATGTGTTCTGTTTATGCCATCATTTAGTAGCATATTTTACATTTATTCATTTTTAACCTTGATATTTATTTTTTGGGGGAGGGGCATTACTGCCCTCTGGTGGTCGTGGAAGCTACCCAGCCTTGCTCTAGGAAAGCCGCTGATGGATTTGAACCGCCAAGCCCGTGGGCCGCAGTCCCGCACTCAACCACTACACCACTGGGACTCAGGCCGATATTATTTTTTTTGTTTTGTTTTGTTTTGTTTTTGTTTTTGTTTTTTTGGGGGGGCATCACTGCTCTCCGGTGGTGGGAGTAGGAGGCCCAGCCCCACTGCTGGAATTGAACCTCCGTCCCAGTGGGCCGCAGTCCTGCGCACAACCACTACGCCACAGGGGCTCAGCCCCAGGCCGATATTATTTTTAAAAGACACATCACATGAATATTTTTTAAACTACTGATGCAATTTACCAACCAACCTTTGACTATGCCATCATAATAATAACATGTGGACCTGAGTCAGCTGTGTTACCATCTGGACAACTACAAATCAATACAGAAGTCAATGCACTGTTTTAAGTGTGAAAGTCGATCATTTCTGAAGATAAAGGTGCTCTGCACAACAGGAGACCGGTCCCGTCCGGCCCATCCTCGCACGTGCCCTTGTGCTTGCGCTCATTGTGGCAGCCAGGGGTCAGCCCCCCTCCTTGAGGCCCGCCCTCTCTTTCGCTGCCCCTCTACTTTACCAAGCCTGATCCTCTGCAGAGACTGGTCTCTCCTAACAGCATGTCCAAAGTTCTTGAGGTGAAGTCTCACCGTCCTTGCCCCTAGAGAACATTCTGGCTGTACTTCTTCCAAGACAGAATTTTGTCCTTCTAGCAGTCCATTGTACTCTTAGTATGCGTCTCCACAGTTTTAACGCATAAATTCTTCTCCGATGTCCATATTTCAGATGCGTGAGTCCATTGAAAACACCATGGCTTGGGTCAGGCACATTGTGGTCCTCAAAGTGGCATCCTCGCTTTTCGATACTTTCACGAAGCTCTGGGCAGCAGGCTGATTCAATGCCAGGCTTCTTTTGCTCTCCTGACTGCTGCTTCTGTGGGCATTGATCATGGATCCATGCAAGACGGAACCCTTGACAACTTCAACTCTTCTCCTTGATCGCGATGCTACCTACTGGTCCAGTTGTGCGGACTTTGGTTTCTACATTGAGGCGCAGTCCAGCCTGAAGGCTTCAGTCCTTACTCTTCAGCAAGTACCTCAAGTCCTCTCACTTTCAGCAAGCAAGGTGGTGTCATCTGCACACTGCAGGTTGTTAGTGAGCTTTCTTCCTGTCCTGATGCCAACTTCTTCCCTGATGACTTGCTCGGCATACAGATTGAGTACAAATGATGATATGACACACTTTAAACCAGGCAGTATTCCTTTGTTCTGTTTGCACGACTGCTTCATGACTCATGTACAGATTCTGCATGAGCACAATGAGTGTCCTGGAATTTCTTTCTTCTCAAGGCTACCCATCGTTTGTTAAGATCCACACAAATACCTTATTGGCATAGTCAATAAAACACAATAAGATATATTTCTTATATTTTCTGCTCTCAGGCAAGATCCATCTGGGCTCAGCAATGATATCCTTTATTCCATTTCCTCTTCTGAATCTCTGACAGCTCCCTGTCAATGTCTTGCTACAACCATTTTTCTTTTTTTTTTTTTAATTTAATCATTTTATTGGGGGCTCATACATCGCTTTCCATCATACATAGTTCAATACATAGTTGCATACACTGTGCCAAACACCCCCACTAATTAATCATTTTATTGGGGGATCATACATCGCTTTCCATCATAAATAGTTCAATAGTTCATACACATAGTTCCAGCTCCCATCTCTGCCAGTGCACCTCCTCCAGTCCAGTTGGAACTGGAGGGCAGAGTTGGGACCGTGGTGGTTGCGGGGAGGAAACCTTCAGGAAATAGAGGAAAGTTTTATGCTTCATTGCTACCTCATTGCCCCTTGACTGACCCATCTCCTCCCTATGACTCCCCTGTAAGGGGGTGTCCAATTGTCCACAAGTGGGCTTTGGGTCCCCACCCTGCTCTCCCCCTCATTCTTACTGATTTAATCCTTGTTGTTTGATGTTTGATGTCTGCTCCCTTTGACTCCTCATGATTACACAGGTGGGTGCACTTCTTCTATGTGGGCTTTGCTGTTTCTGTGCTGGATGGCCACTTGTTCCCCTTCTAGCCTTTAAGATCCCAGCTACTTTATCGTTTGGTGGCTGGGCGCCATCAGTTTCCTCGACTCTGTCTGCCTCTGCACCCTTTTGTCCTCAGCAATCATGACAGGAGGGTGGGCACTTAATGATATGTTTTTTGTTCTTTGATGCCTGATAGCCTGGTTCTTTCCACTCCTCATGGTCGCACAGGCTGGTGTGCTTCTTCTATGGTAGGCCTTGTTGCCCTGTTTCCTCATCCTCAGGCATTTGAGGCATCAGGCATTATGTCTTGATAGCCGGGGACCATTAGCCATCTTCACCACTCTTTGTCCTGTCCACGCTTGTCCTCAGTGATCATCTCAGAGAGTGCATACACAGTCTGATGCCTGAGACCTGATCCCTTTGACTCCTCTCGGCCACACTGGCTGGTGTGCTTCTTCCGTGTGGACTTGGATACTTCTCGGCTAGTTCGCTGTTTATCTTCAGGCTTTGAGACCCCAGACTGTGTATCTTTTGATATCTGGGTGCCATCCGTTTTCTTCACCACATTCACTTATGCACCTATTTGACTTCAGTGATCATACTGGGCCGGTGAGCATTGTGGCCAGATTCATAGAACAAAGAGTTCTTGCATTGAGGGAGTGCCTGGGTGGGGGCCCACGTCCAGCTGCTGCCTTATTACTATGCCTATATCTATGTGTTCCTGAATTTATTCCCACCTTTTCATAGATAGTTATTTTTACATACATGGATACCTGTGTTTAGACCTCTACAGGTGCTCTTTGCCTTCTCGTTCCTTCCTCTATTTCCTTCTGCCTCCTCCTTGTCCCTCTTTTGTGGTCAGTGTTCATTTGAGTCTCATAACTTCCTCTCCGTTATATTACACTTACGTTGGCCCTATTAGGCCTCCCCCACTCTCCTCCCCACTGATTGCAGACCACTGGTTGTTCCCCCCATCCCTGAGTCTGTCCATGCCCCCCTTCCCCCATGGCTATTAGGAACCATTGGTCCAGTTGTTCTGTCCTCCAAACTGTCCAGTCACGAGTGCTCCCTTCTTGATTTGGTCCATATTGGGGACTCAGACCGCCTTGCTTCCCTGCTGTGTGTCTCCTGAAATGTCCTTTGTCACTGTCTGTAGGAAGACTGTGACAGGCCCTGTTATTGTTTGCCCAGTCCCCCCTGTGGCTTAGGTCCCCGCAGAAACATAGTCTTATGAGCATCGTGGGCAGATATTGGGACAGCATGGGAACCGGACCGGCTTCCATGTAGGTGTGGCATGCTGGTCACTTTCTGCCACCTGTTCTCTGCCACACCCACTTGCATTCAGGGAGTCAGTCTGGCTCTGGTTATGGCTGGCCCTGTAGCTCTCTCTTTTCATGTCTCCTTCCACCGCCATCCTCATGGCTAAAACCATTGTTCTATGGCCATCAGCATCAGTTTACGTGCATGTGATAGCAGTGACACGGTTCCACATTTGGGCATTCTTTGGGGTCACCCTTCTTGGGAATGGGTACACATACATAGCTCTTCCAGTCAGTTGGCCAAGCAGCCGTCTTCCAAATGTCCTGGCATCGTAAGTGAATGCTGCCAGTGCTTCATCAGACTCTCAAAACATTTATTTCCATTGATCCTCCATTGATTCCTGGAGTCTTGTTTTTGGCAAATGCTTTCAGTGCAGTTTGCACGTCGTCTTCCTTCAGCACCATTGACTCTTCCCCTCCACGCTCCCCCCCCCCGCCGCCAATGTCCAGACCATGCAGAAGAGAGAAAATGATTATTTTCATCTTAGTTTACAAGGGTCTCATATAGTTCATCCCATGCATATAACTGCAGCACCATTGACTCTTTCTTCTATGAAACAGGGGAAAGCTGGCCAGTCCTTTTTGATAAGGTGTCCCGGTACTCTTTCCATCTTTTTTTATTGCTTGCTGCATTGTTCAGGATTTTTTCCATAGAATCATCCAGTATTTCAACTGGAGCCTTGAATTTTTCTCCAGGACACTCGTTGTGCTCATGCAGGACCTTGAATTTTTTCTTGAGTTCTTTCAGCTTCAGGTATGCTAAGCATGTTCTTCCTTTGTTTTTCCCCCCTCGAGGTCTTTTCACATTTCATTATCATATTTGAATATATCATTTCACTTCCTTGACCACATCACTTCTTTCATTTGCCTTCGCTACTCTATGATAAAGAACAAGTTTCAGAATAGAAATCCATAGGCCACAAAGGGCAGTCGATACGAAAAACACACTTAATGAAAGCCACATTAGTTTCTAGGTTACACCACTCATCTTCACCAGTGTTCAGTTCTCCTGGACTCCCTCGGCAAGTGGAAGGGTGTGCATCCCACGCCAGGCAGGGCAGCGGTTCTGGCCGGTGCTCTGGCAGGGGAGGAGGTGTGTCGCACCCCTGTGGCAGAGCCTGCCATTGCCTTTTCTCCTGGCCTCCTCGCCGTGGTGCGGGAGGAAGCTCTGGAGCTGAAGGGCGGAGCTAGTCTGGTCCTGTAAACATTACAGCCTTGGAGACCCTTGCCTCTCTAGCAACTGAGGCGTTGGGAAGTGATTCTAGTACCTGCAACAAAACCTGGCCTGTGGAGAGCCCGATTCAGAGGCCATTGTTTGCTCTGCGAACAATCCCTACCGCCCCAGGGCTTTATTAAAGACCACCAGATGCACAAAGGACACCTATCTCTTGCTGGGACACACCCAGCCTTTTCCTGTATCCGTTCCTGGCATTTATGTTTAGTTTATATTTTACCCTTTTGTATAAGCCATATAGCTTGCTTGCTTTGTGTTACATTTTAGTTATTATACCTTTGTATTGTTTTATAGTGCTTACATATGTTGTAACTTCTAGTCCATTAGACTATATTGTAGCTTTGTGATTGGTTGTTTTAGGTGACCCCCCCCCCTTTGCTCCTGTATGCCCCATTAGCATACGTGCGGGACCAAGTTGAGGACTACAGCCCCTTTTGCGCGCGTTTTTTTCCTTATCTGGCACTCGGCCAGGATTGGCCCCTGTTGACTTTACCTCATTAACATAAGCCGTGACCATTGGCTTTATATACCCTGAGTTTTGCTGCAATAACCGAGGCTTGATCAGAAACCTATCTTGCCTCCATTCTTCGCGTCCCCTGCCCATCTTCGTCTTCCAGGCTCCGGACCCAGAGATCCACGTTGTGAATGTCCCACGGGCCGGGACACTAGCCTCTCCAACTCAAGACTTGCCCGTCTAAGGCTATGAGCTCGTTTGCTTTGTGTTGAGATGAGGGAACATTAAAAAGTGTTCAAGGAGGGTTAAGAAATACTAGCTCTGAGACTTTCTCTTTAAATATGCTGAAGAATTTCAGGAGAATTGAAAAGGAAATGCGTGTTTCTCTCCATGGACTTTGCTTTTAATGATATTATATTTCACCTACTTTTCCTTTATAGTTCATCAACAGTCGGTGCCCTGCACTGAAAGACACAAGGAAAAAAAGCAAATCCTTTGATCCTTGTTTTTTTTTTTAATTAAGAAATGATTGATATAGCTGTTGTAATGATTAAAGGAAAAACCACATGTGAAAAGATCAGGCACTTAGCATGTTTGGAGGGGAAAAAGTTTGTTGGGATTTAATTTAAAATAACAAGTCGGGCTGAGTCCCGGTGGCGTAGTGGTTGTGGGTGGGACTGCGGCTCACTGGGGTGGAGGTTCGATTCCAGCTCCATGGAGCAAAGGCTGGGCCTCCTATTCCCACCACCTGAGGGCAGTGATGCCCCCCAAAACAAACAAACAAACAAACAAAAAAATAACAAGTCACTGCACCAATTTAGGGTAACATAGCATGTTTGAGGAAAACAGTCATCCAACAACTATGTGTTTAGCATTTATTATGAGTTGATTTTCCTCGTGAAACGCCTATGCTGCCGGGGTGTAGAATTTAAAGGTTATTAAAACAAACACCAGCCCCATGTGACAGAGCCATGTAGTCTTGAGTGAGTAATTAGATACAATCATTTATAAATGACCTCATAGCGCCGACCCTGCAAAGATGTTATTGCGGCTGCTTCCGGGGAGGTGCTCTCAGTCAGCTGAGCGGGCCATGTGACGGACCCTAGCCACTGGCCCCTGGCCCCCACCCTCAGATACAATGCCACAGCTGCCTCTGGGATCACAGTAAGTCACTGAAGATCGAACTCTGGTCAGTTCCAGCTTCTTCCCCTTCCAAGAAAGACCCGGACCAAACTCACTGCCATTGAGCCATTTCCAATACCCAGGGCGCTCCCACAGGGTCTCTGTCTCCTGATGAGCAGCTGGTGGGTTTGAACTGCTGATCTCGAGGGTGGAAGTCCAAGGCCTTACCAACGACACCACCAGAGCTCCTTGCTTCCTTCAACTAAACTGTCATGAAACGCCTGGGGTGCCCTTGTCCTCGAGGTAAGTGATTCTGGGAAAGCACGTAGAGAGCATTTTCAACTTGGAAAGTCAGTGTCACCAGGAAGGAGCCTAGGTGCTGCAGCCAGGAAGAGTTGGAGAGCCGTGTGTTTCTGATGGCAGTTGAGGGCCTCCTCTGCAGCCCTGCTTTTCTCATGACAGTCATAGCAACAACACTTCCTATGAAGTTGATATGCAGAATGTACACTATCGTTATGCCTAGGAAACATTGTACCGCAGCAGTGAGGGTGGCACAGTCGTTAGAGCGCTCAGCAGGTCCCCTAAAGATCTATGCTTCAAACCCATCACTACCTGTGGCAGTTGTTTTCATAGAGGAGGCAACAAGTCCATCAACACGCATCTATGTGTAAGGGAGGATTTTTTTGTTTTTGTTTTTTCAGAACAAGGTTTTAGTTTTATTTCATTTGGTTAGAGAATGTGCCAACACTAGTGTAGTTAGTTACTACTGAAATATAACCTTTGTTCATAGCCCAGGCAGCCAGAATTCTCCTCAAACTCCTTCAGAGATGAGTAATGTCCCAATTGGTAGTGGCATTTTTTCTTCCTACGTCCACTAAGAAAGAACACTGAAATCAAGTTCCCTCCATAGACCACGTCCTCACAGTGCCGCTCGCTTACTTGAGTTTTATAAAAAGGGTAATTGTACATTAAAAAGGCATCCCAACCCAGTTCAGTCCAAGCCCATAAGTCCAATATTAGCCCATATACCTGATACAGATTTACAAAGTCCTTTTCAGACTCACGAAACACATGCAATGATGCCAAGTGCAGGACAATCACAGTCCACTGGATAGAAGTCTTTGGATCCAGTGGTGTCATAAGCATCTCAGAGCTGGCAGGGGTCTCCATGTGGCTTTTCCAGCACCCAGGGCTGCATCAGGATAGGTCCATGTGGTTTTGCCTTAGGGATGTCTTAAAGGGAGTCCACTGAGAGATAGAGAATGTGTGAGTCTTCAGCCTCCATGGTGGAAATACTGGCATTCCCAGAGTTCTCAAAAGGTCATGCCCACACAGAGGCCTCATTGGCTATGATGTGATTGACAGACTAGACTCCACCCCTTCACTCTTAAGCCTCTCACATCCCAAATTGACACCAGACGATGCAGCTACCACCCCCCTTGAGGTAGTTTTACTCTCTCTCTCAGAGTCACCTGCGCCAGGGTAGCACCGTGGCATACATTATTGGGCAGTGGTTTGAACCTACCACTTGCTTTCTGCTTCTGTACAGATGTGCAGCCTCATAAACCCAAGTGGGCAGTTCTATTCAATGGCAGTGGGGTTTTGTTTTCACTGTTTTATTGGCATATAATTTACATATTACATAATTCAATAGTTCAATCACATCGAAAAGAGTTGCACAAAGATGAAGGAGAGCTGTACAATCATGACTACAGTTCTAGAACATGTTCTTTGTCCTTGTACTCATTACTAGCTCCCCATTTCCCTTGAACCCCCCCGCCATGACCCCAGAGACCCATTAATCCAGTTACTGTCTCTACAGATGTGCCTATCCTGAAACAACCAGCAAAACTAAAAACATTCACAAAGTAAAACATAAAAACTTCAAAAAAAGGGTTGAGCCCCGGTGGCGTAAATGGTTGAGTACGGGACTAAGGCCCGCAGGCTTGGCAGTTCAAATCCAGCGGTGGCTCTCAGGAGCAGCCCTGGGTAGCGCCCATGAGCACCAACCACCAGAGGCAGTGATGTCCACAAAAAAAAAAAAAATTAAAAAAAAAACAACTTCAAAAAAGAAAATAGTCCTTTTAAAATGCTCAAGGGAGATCAACTAATAAGGTATGACTTTTAACCTAATTGCATCTACTTTCTAATCCATACAGCCTGACAGTCAAGCTCTTCCCATCTTTGGTTTATGGTCAGAGGGGATTCACCAGAGGCTTAATCTCATGTATTTCTTCTTTACTTCAAAAGAAGAAAAAGAAACAACTTTAAGATGAGTCAAAAGGGAGCTCTAATGAGAAGGTCATCTATGTATGGACCCTGAAAATGGATTGGGGGCTTTCACGGTCTTCCATAGCCTTCTGCAGACACAGATCCACTATGTAACCTCTGATACCATTCTTTCCATCGGATTTGGCTTTGGTTATTTGCAATTCGTGGACTTCTCAGGCTGGGGTGCTTCTTGTTTGTGGTCTTCGTTGATGCCTCACACAGATGGTTGTCCTTTTGGATGAGCTAATGCCACGCGACATAAGATGGCCGTGGGTTTCCTGGGTGTGTGTGTGGGGGTGCTTGAAGAGGGTTCCTACAACTCAGTATGGACTCCACATCAGTGGGTTTGGTATTGATAATATTGAATGGTTATAAGCTGCCACGAAATCCATTCTGGCCAGAGGGACCCAGACTACAAATCTTTTGTTTTTTTTTTGGGGGGGGGGGTTGTGTACAGAGAGCTTCATTTTTCTCCTGTGGAGCAGCTGGCCTAATGATTAGGTTTCCTTTGTAATTGAGCTTTTTGCCTCACTTGGGAATAACTGCCTTCCTAGTCTATTGAACAGTGTCTGAGGTCTTAAAAGCTTTTGAGGGGCTGAGCCCCGGTGGTGTAAGTGGTTGAGTGCAGGACTGCAGGCCACGGACTTGGCGGTTCAAATCCAGCAGCGGCTCTCAGGAGTGGCACTGGGTAGCTCCCACGACCACCAGAGGCAGTGATGCCCCCCACCCCACCCCCCAAAAAAGCTTTTGAGTGGTTATCTGAGGGTCAACTGGTCTCCATTAGCCTATGGCCAAGGGCAGGAAAACCAGGCCCAGGAGAAAATAGGGTGAGTAACTAGCTCCTCCCTGTGCCTCCTTGGCCAGGAGACCACAGCCAGGGGCTGCTGGGGTTCTGCTACCATGACTCAACATTTTGATCAAAAGAGGACAAATGCAGAATACAATTTCAAAGTCTGATGGTCATGGAGGCTAGTCGCACCTCTGCAAATTCTGAGAGAACCAGTTGACCTTACATCATAAAGGTCTCCCAAAGACTTTTTTTCTCTGTGTGTGTGTGTGTTTGTGTGTGTGTGTGGCCTCACCACCCTGATGGGAGTAGGAAGCCCAGCCTTGCTCCTGGAGAGCTGCTGCTGGATTTGAACTGTCAACCTTGTGGGCTGCAGTCCCGCACACAACCACTATGCCACCAGGGCTCAGCTCCCCAAGTCTTCTTAAAACCAAGCAATCGTCCGTCCAACTTAACTGGTAAAGAGTGTCAGCCTTGACTGCTGAGGGCACTGAAAATGGATCTGGATGCGCGTGAACAGGTTCTGGGGAGGGAGAGTGGGTGTTTAAAGGGGGAGGAAGAGCTCAGAAAGGAGGACCAGAAGTTCTGGATGTAAAGCTTGAAGGTTGTCAATTTCACTAAATTGCACCTGCACGAATCGCCATGGAGTCGCTGCTGACTGCTAGTGACTGCCCCGTGTTTCAGAGCCTTAACTTTTTACAGGCACAAGAGGTTTTCTGAGTATCACTCATTCTTCCCAAACTGTCAGAAAATGGCACAACTCCTCTGAATACTCTTGTTCTTTTCTCCCCCACCCCAAACACTGTTTTCTAAATGATCCAAGATCAGATTACCTCTTGATCGATTTTCCCTCCTGCATGAATTTCTTTTAGGGATTTGTTTGTTGTCTGGATTTTCTTTGGGGAGGCTCTGTGTGTAGATTTCTGAGTGATCGTGGTCTCTCATGTTCTTTTCTCATGTTGGTCTTAGTTGGTTTTGCTACTAAAATCAGGCCGTCCTCATAAAATTCGTTACATTGTGTTCCTGTTTTCTAATGCCTGGGAGAAGTTGTTAAAAAAAAAAACAACAAGCAACCCCAAAGACAAAACCCCCACAATTATCTGTTACATCAAAGGCAGATGTTGTCCTGAAAGTAATGTAAACCGAGTCCGTGTTTTGGAGTCCATCCTCAGAGGGAAAAGGGTCGATGCATTCGGCTACTAACCAAAAGATAGCTGGGGTGGGGGTGGGGATGGGGGATCGAGTCCACTCGAGGGAGGTGCCTTGGAAAGAAATCCTAGAATTCTTTTAAAAAACAAACAAATGGGGCTGAGCCCCGGTGGCATAGTGGTTGTGCGCGGGACTGCGGTCCACTGGGACGGAGGTTCAATTCCAACAGTGGGGCTGGACCTCCTACTCCCACCACAGAGAGCAGTGATGACCCGCCCCCCCAAAACAAACAAAACAAACAAGCAAGCAAACGTACTCCCACCACCGGAGAGCAGTGATGCCCAAAACAAACAACAAAGCCCCATCAACCAAATCCTGTGGAACACACTCCCACTGCAGGGTGTTCACCGCAGTGTCTGGGTTGGTAGGCTTTTCATCACTCACACTTGGCACGCTGCCATGAGTCGAGGCCACTCACAGAGACCGACCCGCAGAGGGTTGGAGGCTGGACTGAAAGCCCCGTCTTTCTCCATAGGCGTGACTGGTGGTGTCAAACTCCTTCAAACCTTGTGGATCGTAGCCACCGCACAGCAGGCCGTGATCTCACGAAGACGAGAGCGTGGGCCCCGCAGAGGGCAGTTCTGCTCAGCCCCCAGGCTTGTGCTGAGCCACACCTGCTCCTCGGCACACGTGATGTCGGTTTGCGCAGCTGGTCAACGTTTACCAAGTCATTTGCTGAGATGGTGCGTGGGGATGGCATTGCAGCTGTGGTACAAATCAGGAAGAAAGGAAAAAGTAAAAACAGCTTGACGGTATCAGAGGGCCTTCGTGGCACAGGCTGCATAGACCATACTCACAGTGACGGGGTTTCTGAGGGAAGCTCGTTACAGCTCAGGGTCATGATCAGGAAGCCGGTAGGCAGTGTCCCTTATCCAATGCTGCACTGCTCCTTTTGTTTTGTTTTGTTTTGGGGTTTTTTAGTTTTTTAGGCATCACTGCCCTCTGGTGGTGGGAGTAGGAGGCCCCAGTTTTTGCTCCTGTGGAGCTGGAATTGAACCTCCATCCCAGTGGGCCGCAGTCCCGCACACAACCACTACGCCACCGGGGCTCAGCCCTGCTACACAGCTCTTATCAGCACCTCTCAGCCCCTCAGCACAGGTCTGCTCTCTGCCCACAGCTCAGCACATGCTACTAAAACTTTAGTTCTACCTAGTGCCTCCTGCCCAAGGGGGTTGGCACAGTCTCTGTAGCCACCTCAAAGTGCAGGTCAGGGAGTCCAATGGTCTCCAGCAGCTATTTTCTGGCTGTATTTTTGGCTGCTTCTCCTTCTCTTGCCTTCTCTAGTGTTAGCGTTCTGTCTCCGTGCAGCTATCCCGGGTCAGCTCGAGAACAGACTGGATGCACAGAACACCACTGACATGATGAGCTGTGGGTTGACATGAAGAACGTCATACGTGAAGAAAGCAAAGGGTTATTAAAAAGACAAGAAAGACTCCTCCTACCACCGAGAACAGTGATGCCAAAAAAAAAAAAAAAAAGAGAGAGACAAGAAAGAAAGGAAAGCTCAGCAGTAATGTCAGAAGAGACCCTGACTTATTCTTTGTGTGTGTGTGTGTGTGTGTGTGTGTGTGTGGCATCACTTATTCTTAAGCATAGAGCAGCTGCATCAAATGGAAGAAATGAACTTGAGCTGAACAGAACATTTCAAAAGACAGCTCAAGAAGACAATGGATGATACTATAATGAAATGTGCAAAGACCTAGAGTTAGAAAGAACTGAAGAAAAACTTTCAAGCCTTGAGTTGCAATATTAAAAGAATCTGTGGGTGAAATATTGAAGCATGCAGGAAGCATTGAAAGGAAAGAATACACAGTCACTGTATCAAAAAGAGTTGAGGTTCAACTTTTTTTTTTTTTTTTAATTTTAGGCATCACTGCCCTCTGGAAGGAGTGGGAGGCCCAGTCTTGCTGCTGTTGGATTTGAACCGCCAAGCCAGTTGGCTGCAGTCCCGCACTCAACCACTACTCTACTGGGGCTCAGCCTGAGGTTCAACTATTTTAAGAGGTAGCATATGATCAAGAACTGAAGAAGTCCAAACTGCCCTGTAGACATTAGCCCAAAACAAGGCTCCAGGAATTGACGGGACACCTATAGAAATGTTTCAACAAGCTGAGGAGGAACCGGAAGCATCATTCATCTAGGCCAAGAATTTTGTAAGACAACTACTTAGCCAACTGACTGGAGAAGATCCATATTTGTACCCATTAAAAAAAGAGGTGAATCAAAAGCTATCTTTTACACAGTCACCTTATAGAATTTTATCGTTGATACCACATGCAAATTAAAATTTTGCTGACAAAAAAAAATTGGGGGGCTGAGACCCGGTGGTGTAGTGGTAATGCCCCGGACTGCGGCCCACTGGGTTGGAGGTTCAAATCCAGCAGCAAGGGTGGGCCTCCTACTCTCACCACCAGAAGGCAATGATGCCCCCCACAAAAAAACAAAAAAAAATTTGCTGGCAGTCATGCAATTCCAGTTGCAACAATACATTGACAGGGAGCTTCCAGAGGTTCAGACCTGATTCAGAAGAGGGCAAGGACTGAAGGATGTCATTGTTGATGTCAGATCCTGCCTCAAAGCAGAGGGTACCAGAACGATGTCTACTTGTGTTCCATTGATTGGGCAAAGGCATTTTGACTACCTGGATCATAAAAGTAGGGGAAGACTTGAGAAGAATGGGGATTTCAGAGCACTTCATCGTGGTCATGAGAACCTCTACATGGGTCAAGAGGTGGGAAGCACCAGCGAGGACTGCACAGTTTAAAATCCAGGATGGTGTGCAGCGAGGTTGCATTCTCTCGTCATCCCCGTTCAATCTGTATGCTCAACAAATAACTAGAGAAGCTGGACTATATGAAGATGAAGGTAGCATCGAGATTAGAGGAAGGGGGCTGAGCCCCGGTGGCGTAGTGGTTGTGCGCGGGACTGCGGCCCACTGGGACGGAGGTTCAATTCCAGCAGTGGGGCTGGGCCTCCTACTCCCACCACCGGAGAGCGGTGATGCCCAAAAAAAAAAAAAAAAAAAAAGATTGGAGGAAGGCGGGCTGAACCCTGGTGGCGTAAATGGTTGAGTGCAGGACTGTGGCCCGCGGGCTTGGCAGTTCAAATCCAGCGGCGGCTCTCAGGAGCAGCACTGGGTAGCTCCCACGACCACCAGAGGGCAGTGACACCCAAAATACAAACAAAGATTGGAGGAAGGCTTAGGATATGCAGATGATGACACAATCTTGTTTGCTGAGAGTGAGGAGGACTTGAGGCACTTGCTGACGAAGATGAAGGATTGCAGCCTTCAGTCTGGGTATCGCCCAATGTAAAGTAGATCCAAATCCTCACAAGTGGACCAATAGGTAACATCGTGGTAAATATAGGGGAAATAGGAGTTGTCACAATTTCATCTTGCTTGGGTCCACAGTCAATGCTCATGGAAGCAGTAATCAAGCGATCGCAGGACGCCTTGCATGGGGTAAATCTGCTGCGCCAGGCCTCTTACAATGCAGTACGGCAAAGATGTTACTTTGAGGACAAAGATGTGCCTGATCCAAGCAATAGTATTTGCAATTATTTCATTTTTTGGGGGGAGGGGGGTCATCACTGCTCTCTGGTGGTCGTGGGAGCTATCCAGCCTTGCTCCTGAGAGCTGCTGCTGGATTTGAACCGCCAAGCCCATGGGCCGCAGTCCCGCACTCAACCACTTACGCCACTGGGGCTCAGTGTCAGTCGTTTCCAATGCATGTGAAAGTTGGACATTGCATATGGAAAACGGAAGAATCAATGAATTTGAATTGCAGTGCTGGAGAAGAATATTGAAAATACCATGAACTGCCAAAGGGACAAACAACTCTGTCTTGGATGAAGCACAACTAGAATGCTCCTTAGAATTAAGGATGATGAGACTTCACCTCACACGCTTTGGACATGTTGTCAGGAGACACCAGTCCCTGGAAAAAGACGGCATGCTTGGAAAGTGCAGAGGGCCAGTGAAAGAGAGGAAGGGCCTGGATGAGATAGAAGGACACGACTCGGTGTCTGGAACAACAGACTCAACTATAAGAACAATGACAAGGCTGGTGCAAGGTTGGCCGGTGTGCCCTTCTGTTGTGCACAGGCTCACCATGAGCTGGAAGGGACTGAGCAACAATCTAATGAGTTAGTAGTTTTATTAGACTATTTGGAGCCCTGGTGGTGTAGTGGTTACAGGTTGGACCGGTAACCACAAGGTTGGCAGTTCAAAACCACCAGCTTCTGTACAGGATAAAGATGAGGCTCTCCATTCCTATAAAGCAGGGGTTCTCCACCTTCCTCATGCCGTGATCCTTTCACATAGTTCCTCATATTGGGGTGGCCCTCCCCAACCATAAAATTATTTTCTTTTTGGGGGGTGGGGCATCACTGTCCTCTGGGTGGGAGTAGGAGGCCCACCCTTTGCTCCTGTGGAGCTGGAATTGAACCTCCAGCCCAGTGGACTGCAGTCCCGTGCAGAACCACCGGGGCTTAGCCCCATAAAATTATTATTATTATTATTATTATTTTTTGTTTTTTGTCTTTTGTTTTTTGGGGGGGCATCACTGCTCTCCGGTGGTGGGAGTAGGAGGCCCAGCCCCAGTGCTGGAATTGAACCTCCGTCCCAGTGGGCCACAGTCCCGCGCACAACCACTATGCCACCGGGGCTCAGCCCCCATAAAATTATTTTCATTGCTACTTCATCACCGTCATTTTGCTACTGTGATGAATGGGGTGGGGTGACCCCCCCCCCCCGTGAAAGGGTCGTTTGACCTCCAGAGGGGTCACGACCCACTAGTTGAGAACCACTGCTGTCAAGAGTTACAGTCTGGGAAACCCACAAAGGCAGTTGCATCCTGTCCTCTTGGGTCGACAAGAGTTGGAATCAAGTCAATGGCAGTGAGGTGGAGTTACTAGACCCTAGTCAGGAGGTCCGTATAGATGGTGATTCACTACGAAATTAAGCAGCACAGTATGTAATCTTTTTTTGGGGGGGCATCACTGCCCTCTGGTGGTGGTGGGAACCACCCAGTGCTGTTCCTGAGAGCTGCCACTGGATTTGAACCGCCAAGCCTGTGGGCCGCAGTCCCGCACTCAACCACTTATGCCACCAGGGCTCAGCCCCCATTAGGTAATCTTTCAACTAATGAACACACGATCGGGAACATTTACTTCAGCCTTTGATTTCTTTCATAATTCTTTTGTAGTTTTCCCCCATATAGACCGTAGACATATTTTCCTAGACTAAAAAGTCCGTGGCATTGGTCTTTAACGTAAAATTCTAATACTACATTTTTGGTATATGCTAACTTTTGAATATTGATCTCCTATCTTGCAATCTTAATATGCTTCCTTATTGCTTCTAGGAGCTTTTCCACGTAGATTATTTTGGACTTTCTACATAGATCGCCACGCCATCTGCAAATAAATTTAGTTTTTCCTTTCCAAGCTGTATTTATTTTCTTTTTCCTTGCCACATTGAACCAAGTGAAAGGTGACACTTTTGGTTGTTACAAATTCGTGCCAACATTTGGCATTATCTATTATTTTCCTTATAGCTATATAAGGTGAGCTCCCACTGTGATTCTAATTTGCATTTTGCGTGTTTCCTGAGGGAGCACTTAGAAAGGCAGGGGGACTAATCCTATTTGCCAGAAGTTTCCCCTTTAAGGTGTTTTAGGGCACTGTTTTAGAAGATGAGATCCCAAATCTGAAATGTAATTTGAGGAGATGAGGCAGCCTTAAAGAAGATGAAAATACATCATCTGGAGACACGATTAGACCAAGGTCATGATGGTGTCCAAGGGTTTGTGGAGATTCAGGGACTTACGAAGGGCACCAGAGGGCAAAGGAAACGATCACACAATTATGAATGGGGCAGATCAATACCTCACAGCCACAGGTGGGAGTGCCCAAATGGAAATGGGAATGTGTTTGGGACATGTACGTTATGTTAGGCAGAAGAGCTTACAAGATTAGTCTAGGGCCCCTCCTCTACCATGACCCATTTCTACCTCACTGGAGAATTTGGCTAGACTGGAGAAGAAGCATGGGTACAGATAAGAGCTCTCAACACAGGGACTTCAGGACAGAGAGATCCCACAGGAACAGTAGTGGGGGTAGCGATGAGGGGAAAGGGAGATAAAGGGGGAACCCATCACAAGGTTGGATATTCAGCCCCCCACAAGGGGATAACAGACGTGTGGGTGAAGGGAGACAATGGGCAGTGTAAGATACGAAATAACAACAATAGATAATTGAGCAAGGATTCATGAGGGGGGAGAGGAGCTATGCCAAGAGCTCAAGTAGAAAATGTTTTGGAAATGATATCAACATATGTACAAATATACTTGATACAATGATACATGGAATGTTATAAGACCTGTAAGAGTCCCCCCTCCCCCAGGTAAAAATCACTTTTAAAAAATTGGTCCAGGGGCCTCCCAGGCAGGACATGACTGATGACTATGTGACCCCAGTAGAGCTGTCTCCATCAGGGACACAACCAGGCAAGTCCTTAGGCAGCTGGCTCTTCTCTGCTTAGGTTGGTGGAAGTCATCCACTTTCCAAGACTGCTCTGGTTAACAGTCAGAAGGAATTCAATGGAGACTTAATCCAGATATTGGATTTGGGGCTTTTATTGCTACCCATCAAAACTTCAAATTAATGTCATCTAGTCCATGTAGACAGATCAACTGAGTCATAAAAACCCCATAAAACTGCCTCTTTCCATGGGCTTCCAAGGCTTTAACTCATTAAGGGAAGGCCTTGTCTGTTTCCTGCAGGGACTGGTGCTTTTGAATTGCTAACCTTGCAGTTACCAGCTCATTACATAACCACCTTACCACCAGGCCTCCTCTTGTTACTCATGGCCTTCTGCACACCTGGGCTCAGAAAGTAAGAGCTCATCCAAGTGGAGCTGCCTAATGTAACCTAGACCCTTCTCCCTCTATTGTGGCACTCTAAGGTAGAGAATGCGTGCTTTCTCTGTCCTTACAATCAGACAGACTGAGCTCTGATTCCCAGCTCAAACACTGACTTGTTGAATCTTGGGAAAAGTACTTTACCTTTTCTCTACTTTTTTGTAAAATGGCAAGAGTCAGAGGGTGGTTTTGAAGATTACATGAGAAAAACATGTAAAGTGTTTTGCAGAATTCCCAAAACACTGAACCACAGAGTCAACACATAGCAGTTATTATCGTTCACATGGTCTACTTAGGCACTTCTCTTTGGGTCCCACAGGTCCCCTGACAAAGCAACAGAAAGGCACACACAGGAAGATCGCTTGACTGATTTCCCATACAAATGGACACTAATGTATTATTGTGACATAAAGCCGGCAAATTATGTGAATGGTTCTAGGATAATACAACTGCTCGTGGAAAGGACTTGATTTAATTACCGTGTTTCTCCTTTTATTTACCTTCATCAAGAACATTCAAGAAAACAAACGCAGTAGAGAAACACTACTCCCCAGGTCATTATCAACGAAAATCAGACGTCCCACATTGCATTTGCGGAGGTTCCAGAAGCTTAAATATTCTACCCCAGCAGCAAAAACAAAACCACGTTTTGACAAGACCAGAAGCCTTTGCGGCTTCAGCAGATCCTTTGTTCAATGGAGAACAAACTGGAGGGGCAACGGCCGCGCCTGCAGTTTCCGTACACGATGGCGCCGCCCACGAGCGCGCTCAGTCGAGGATGACGTTCTCTGGCGCCCTGAACCGGAAGTGGTTCCCGTCCTAGTGGATCCGGGTGGGTGCGGGCAGGTGGCGGCGGGGGTTCCAGCTCTTCGGCGTGAGGCGTCGCAGGTGTTGGGGCCGGGCGAGGGGGTCGCAGGTAAGCGAGGCTCTGGGGTCCGAAGGTGTTTCTCCGGAATTGCGCGGGGTGAGGGTGGGGGGACGAATGATGATGCCCAGCGCGGATCCACAGGGGTCGGGGAGACGAGATGCTCACGGAGCCTGCGGGGCGACGGGTGGCTGGGACCCCGACGGCCTGGACCCTGCCTTCTCCCCCGACTGGACGCGCGCGCGCTCGCTCGCTCGGGGGCTGGGCGGCCCGGCCTGTGGCACCCGTGCGCCGTGAGCGCTCTCCCCATCGCCGCGCCGGACGCCCGCCGTCGGTCCCGGGCCACCTGTGCCCTTCGCCGGCTTCTGTGGTGGACACCTGCCAACCTGCCAGCCACCCCCAACCTTCACGGTGGCGCCAGCCAATCAGTGGAGGGGAAGGTGTCGCCGCGAGCCCTGGGACAATTCCGGGGGCGGGGGGGGGCGGAGCGCGTGCTGGCGTGACGCGGCCGCTCGGGAGGACCGCCCCCACTTGTGACCGCCCCCGCGCGCCAGGCCACGCCCCACGCCCCGCCCCGCCGCCCCGGGCCCTGCTGGAAGCAGCCCTGGGAGAGAGGAACCGGGACCGCAGTGACTGCGAGGTGCTTCCTGCGCGTTCAGATTCGCGCAGACGCACTTCTTGATGAGCTTCCGGCAGCCACGCTAACCCATTTCCTGGAAACACAAAGCTCTTCGTGGCTGATTACTGTTTTGGTCGTGGTGTAAAGTACTGCGTGGTGTGGAAGGGACTGCGCTGAAAAGTGTGTTACTTAGGTAATCCAAGTTCCAAAGTGATGGAGAAAGCAGTCGTTGGGGCCCCGTAGAGCTTGCTTAAAAACATATCATGATGGGCTGAGCCCCGGTGACGTAGTGGTTGTGCGCGGGACTGCAGCCCACTGGGATGGAGGTTCAATTCCAGCAGTGGCTCCACAGGAGCAAAGGCTGGGCCTCCTACTGCCGCCACCAGAGGGGAGTGATGCCCCCCCCAAACCAAACAAATATATATATATACACGCATATACATATATATATAAAATGATGGCGTTGCAGCCCAGGCATACAATCGTGTTTTATTTTTTTAATTTCGGCATCACTGCCCTCAGGTGGTGGGAGTAGGAGGCCCAGCCTTTGCTCCTGGGAGCCGGAATTGAACCTCCATCCCAGTGGGCCGCAGTCCTGCGCACAACCACTATGCCAGGCTCAGCCCTATAATCATGTTTTTTAAAAAATCATGTAAAACTTGAAGCAACACAGATACTATTTTCTTTTTGTGTGTGTGGGCATCACTGCCCTCTGGTGGGAGTAGGAGGCCCAGCCTTGCTCGTGGAGAACTGCTCCTGGATTTGAACAGCCAACCCAGTGGGCCACAGTCCCCCACTCAACCACCACGCCCCCGGGGCTGAGCCCTATTTTATTTTTTCTATCTTCCAAGTTTTCCTTTTACGGATCTCTTCTCCCCACATTGGACTGTGACCCAAAGGTTGCCAGCTCCAAACCACTCTGCCAAAGAGGGAGCTTTCTGGTCTGTTAAGCGGGAACAAGTGTGCCCTGCCCCATGGGGTCTCGCTCGCAGTGAGTCAGAATTAGTTTGACAGCCCTGAGTTTGTTGTTGTTCGTTGGTTTCTCTCCAAATAAGATCTCGCTTCCCTCCGGGATGTATTTTTCTAAGCCCTTTGCTTTGCATAATTGACAACTGTGTGACCACATGTGTGAAGAATTTAGTTACATTTTTAGGGATAGGTGTTTCACAAATATATTTGACTTTATTTGTTCAGGGACTTGCCATTATATGCTTCAAAACGGATCTTGAAACTTTCTGTGTTCACACCAAGCACCGTGCTCCGTGACTGTCACAGCACCTCTTCGGGAGCTCTCACTGGGGGCAGACTGTGGAGGGAGGGGAACTGGGAGGGTGCGACTGTGGATGCCTGTCAGGTTACTTCCTCACAGTGTGTAGGAATCATGTCCTTTAACCTACTCTCTTTGAAACATTTGATACTTTCAATTCTTTCTATTGCTGTCAGACTGATGGATGGAAAAGGATGTTTACATTGTTATTTGAAATCGTACATCTCCCTGCTCACAGCTGAGATCGAACAGCTTCTCATGATGGTTGCCCATTGGTGTTTCCTTGGGATTGCCACTTCTCTTGGTTTTTTCTTAATTGATGTGTGAAAACCAACAAAACCGAGCCTGTGGATTTTACAGCAGCGATCTCCCGTGCTGTGACGGTGTAGCGCTGCACAGCTCCGTAGGGCAGGGCTTTCTTGGCTCAAACCTTGACAAAAGCAACACTGCCAGGCCTTTGAGGTGTTAGTGGGTGGATTTGAACTGGCAACCTTTAGAAGTGGAAGGCAAATCGTTTACACCACCCACGATGGTCTTTTATATATTCTGGTTCTTAATCCATTTCCATAGATTGTCAGTATCCTGATGTATTGCTTCTTCATTTTAAATTTGGCTTGCCTTTTAGCCTGCCATCTTTATGGAGCCAGAATGTTATGTTTAAGCCCATCAGTGTTTTGTGGTTGTAGTTCCCTATCCCCAAAATAAAGCAGAAAGCTACCAAGCCAGTGGCCGTTGAGTGCATGTGTTTCAGGGTAGAATGACAGGGGTTATACCCCTTCCAAAGTAGGTGTCTCTGACCGGACTCACCTGTCAACTTTTCTGTTAGGATCTACGAAGCTGTGTCTGAGCAAGTTCACAACTAGGCATATAAGGAGACATAAAGATGGGTGTCTACACAAAAGTGCATAGCAAAACACAATTTATAATAGTGAAAATGGCCCAGATGTACATCACCCGATGGATGGATAAATAAATGTTTTTTTCCAATCATAAGCATGAAGTACTGATCTTATAACATGGATGAGCCTTGAAAGCATTCTCTAAGTGAAAGAAGCCACTCACAGGAGATCTCTTAATGCATTATTTCACATCTATAAACTATCTAGAACAGACACATGTATAGAGACAGAAAGAAAATTAATGGTTGCCAAGTTATCAGAGGGTGGGATGGAAAGTGGGGATTTGTTTTTAAATAATGGCTTAATAGAAAGGTATTCATTTCTATTAAGTAGGATTCCATTGAACGGCATTTCTGGGTAACAGGTGTTCAAGGGCTCAGCTACTAACTGACAACCAGGTGGTTTAGACACACCCAGCGGTGCCTCTGTAGAAAGGCCTGGTGAGCTGCTTCGTTCGGAAAGATCCCCGCCACTGAAAATGCTGGGCCATGCAGTTCTGCTCTGACGCATGCGCTGGCATGAGTCAAAAGCCACTTCATAGTAACTGGTTCCATTTTATTTGTACTTTGTAAAAAAAATTGCTTGATTTGGGGCTCTTACAACATCCCATACATCAGTCATGTCAAGCTTACATGTACATATGTTGCCATCATCGTTCCCAAAACATTTTCGACTTGAGCGAGCCCTGGGTATCTGCTCTTCTTCTTTTATTTGTGCTTTTGAGAAAGCTACTGATTTCTGTGCCCAGGAGCTTTCCATCATGTGGGTGTACCACTTGGGCAATTTGGGACTTTTATAAATAACGTTGCTATGAAACCTCTTGGAAAGATCTTATTTTAGCTTTATTTTTAATTGATCTAGTTTGCGGTCCACTGAGTCATACCACGTTAGACCTCCACCCTCCTGTCTTCATCTTCCTTGTGCGTCTATTGGAGTTCCCTCCTCCACTCTCCGAGTCCCTGCTCCATTGGTTTCTCCTCCTCGTTTGTGGTGACTGTCTCAGACTTGGCTTCCATTCACTACTCTCTGGATGTCCAGTCTACTGTTTGACCTTTTGAGCATTGCATTTAAACCTTTTTAGAAAATAAAATATATCTATTTTTAATCTAGAATGCCTACTTTTTTGTTTTACCATTCCTCTTCCTTCTCCCGGTGTTATTTTCCTTACTCTCTGGGAAGTCTTACCGACAGTCCCTCTCGGTTCCTGCATACTTTGGTTCCTCAGGGCTGGATATTTCTGCTTGACGGCTCTGTGAGCGATCTTTGATGGTGTTAGGTTGTGTCTGGTTGGTTTGTGAGGCCTCTTTTAGGGAAGTCTTGCACGGAACCCTTGTGTGCATTCGTTCTACAGTCATGGCCATTGCTCGGCTCACAGATTCTTCTCATAAGAAGAAGGTGATTTTGGACCCTTTCCCTGCCCCCAAAGGAGTCCTGGTGGCACAATGGGTTAAGCATTGGGCTGTTAACAGAAAGGTCAGCGGTTCGAATCCACCAGTTTTTCTGAGGAAGAACCATGAGGCTGCTTGCTCCCATAAAAACTGAGTCTCAGGTTCAAATCCAGCAGCAAGGCTGGACCTCCTACTCCCACCACTAGAGGGCAGTGATTCCCCCCCCCCCAAAAAAAAAAAACCCTGAGTCTCAGAAACCCCAAAGCCCAATTCTCCTCTGTCCAACTGGATTGCCATGCATCAGGTGTGGCCTCGTTGGCAAAGGATGTTGGCTGCCCTGCCTGCAGTTCAGTCTTGCAATCTGCCCTCCTCGGGGTGACAGGTGGCTTGCTTACCACAATGCACCTAGGCCACAGTCGGCGGACACTTTGCGGACAGAGCAGCACCTTCATGGGTCCCAGTCGTGTCCGGGACCTGGGACCTGGGTTGGAGGGCGGACAGGGATCCTGGTCTCTGTGCAGCTTCCTCCCCCACCCCCTGAGGGTGCTGGCCTCCATTCCTGGCACCTGATGCCTTCTCTTTAACTGGGTGTCAAATTTTATCTTGTCAATATTTTGTCCAGCATTTATATTGATTGGGGTGGGGAAAAGGTCCTAATTTTTTCCCCAGAGAATTTGAACCAGGAATTTCTTTAGGCAAGAGAAATGCTGTCTCTGTATGCCAATGCCTGCCGGCTTCTTGGCCGGTGCCAGCCGCCTTCTTGAACCTGTGAGCAAAGAGGATAAGAAAAGACTGTATACAAAAGCTGGGAACGGGAGGACGGAGTCTGAAGACAGCCGTCCCAAGTTTAATAAAGACAGTCCTTTATTTTTTATTTATTTATTTTTTTAGGCATCACTGCCCTCAGGTGGTGGGAGTAGGAGGCCCAGCCCCACTGCTGGAATTGAACCTCCATCCCAGTGGGCCGCAGTCCCGCACACAACCACTACGCCACCGGGGCTCAGCCCCAAAGACCGTCCTTTTATAAGTCCAAGGCATTATATAACATACTTGTTCTTCTGGGACAGAGGTTCAATTCCAGCAGTGGGGCTGGGGCTCCTACTCCCACCACCGGAGAGCCGTGATGCCCCCCCCAAAAAAACATACTTGTTCTTACACTCTTTCCCAGGACTAAGGAACATCAATTTCTTACGTGAAGTTCACCCCATTCTCATTCTCATCAGCCATCTCTTGAAACACAGCCAAGCTGCTTCCCATTCTGACCTTGGTAATTTCTATCTATTCACAAAAACTAAGCTACATATATCTAAACAATCACTTCAGTAAAACACCTGCACAATTATGTGAAAAGCAAAATATACTGGTAATTAAGGTCATCATGCCCTAGAGTTATGCTGCAAAAGGCTACTCCTGCTTTCAGGACAGCTTCAAACCATATTAACCCTTTGGTTTCAAGGCAGCTCCCAACATATTCCCCCTTATATATATATATATGTATATATATACTTTTCTTCCAACTTATGGTCTATGTTTTCTTGTGCATTGAAGGCAAAAGTAACATTTTTAGTCAAGTTGTTAACATAATCAGCAGTTTGAACAGAGGTGGGAAGAGCAATAGCTGCAGCAGAGACAGAGGCAATGGTAGTGATAAGAGCAATAAACCCAACAATTACTAAACCTACAGCCCTACGTGGCCGAATTAATTGATTATTTAAATTTTCCCATAATTTCATAGCAAATTCTCCTGCCCAGGGAGCATCTAACATAACATAACATAACATAATGTGGTTGGCGAACAATAAGAATTTTTACATTGCTACCAATTTGTGACATACAATTAGTCAATTTACATTGATTGCAAGTGATGTTAAACATTCCATAGTCCTTTTTAATATCTATATCACCTCCAAGTAAAGCATAGGGAAATGGTACACATGCTGTCAAACTATAAACTGTAGATTCTTCTTTACCAAAAGTTACTCCTCCCATCGTATACATGCTAGCAGTTAATTTCCATAAATTGGTTTGAAAATGGTCATGACCATAGGCCCACAGGCCTTTAACAAGTCCACGTTCAGTAGACGGATCAGATAAATTTTTCATAAATGTCCAATCATATATAGTAGTGTCTTTTTTTGTTGTTTTTTGGGGGGCATCACTGCCTTCAGGTGGTGGGAGTAGGAGGTCCAGCCTTTGCTCCATGGAGCTGTAATCAAACCTCCATCCCAGTGGGCCGCAGTCCCGCGCACAACCACTACGCCACCGGGGCTCAGCCTATAGGAGTATCATTAAGTCCCGGAATAGGAATTTCACTTTTATTTCGAGCATAACATTTGTCCCATATTATATTTATATATTTTTGTGGTTTAGAAAAGCTTCCGCAGGGCAGGTATTCAGGCAGAACTTGTCCCTGGGATACACTGGCCTTCTTTTTGTCCAAATAAGCCATGGTGACAATAGGTAATCCTCTTTTCTTGTTAGTTCCTCTTTGGAACATAACATTGCTTTTTTTTTTTTGGCATCACGGCTCTCCGATGGTGGGAGTAGGAAGCCCAGCCCCACTGCTGGAATTGAACCTCCGTCCCAGTGGGCCACAGTCCCTCGCACAACCACTATGCCCCTAGCATCTTTCCATTTTACATAAGAATTCTGTACTGAATTAGTAGGGTCCCAGAACCTTTGTCCTGCAGATTTGCCATTGATATCCAAAGTTAAAAATTTTAAAATAGAGTATGGCAGGCTGAGCCCTGGTGGCGTAGTGGTTGTTCGTAGTGGTTGTGCGCGGGACTGCGGCCCACTGGGATGGAGGTTCAATTCCAGCTCACAGGAGCAAAGGATGGACCTCTTAACTCCCACCACCAGGGCAATGATGCCCTAAAAAAACTAAAAAAATAAATAAATAAATAGAGTATAGCTAAGATAGTTTTGTGGTGTTAGGGGGTAACTCCCCCTTTTTTAATTTATTCAGATACATTTGAAGAGTACCGTTGGCTCGTTCAACTATGACTTGACCTTGGGGATTATAGGGTATACCAGTTGTATGCTGAATATGCATTTTTTTTTTCGCAAAAAGATGAAAAGTTTTTTCCCGTATATCTGGGTCCGTGGTCAGTTTTTATCATTTTAGGGATGCCCAATATGGAAAAACAGTAAAGACAATGAGCTATGCAGTGTTTGCCGGCTTCACCAGATTGTAATGAAGCCATGATGAACCCAGAAAAGGTGTCAACAGTAACATGAATATATTTAGAGCGACCAAAAGGACTGAAGTGGGTCACATCCATTTGCCATATATGATTAGGTAATAATCCATGAGGGTTCACTCCATAATGAGGTACATTAATATATTGCGGGCAAACAACAATTTCTTACAATTTGGCCGCCTCCTTGGAAATTTTAAAGTGCAAACGCAGACTTTGACTGTTAATATGATGTAGCTTATGAAAATTTTTAGCTAGTTTTTCTTGGCTTAAATAAATTTGAGTAGCCACATCAGTTAGCTTATTTCCTTCACAAAGAGGACCAGGCAGATTAGTATGTGCTCTAATATAACCAAAAAAGCAAGGGAACCTGCGGGTGTTAGTTTCAGTTTGTATACTGCGAAATAAACCTTGTACATTGGAATTAACAGTACCTATAAACAGAACTGTTTCTAGAACCGACAGTCCTTGTACTATATATTGACTGTTGGAATACAAATTGAATGGTTTATCGTGAAGGTAACGATGGCAGATAGGACAGCTTTGAGTTCTACTTCTTGTGCCGAAGAAAACCCAGTATCCCAAGAAACAGTTTTATTGTTTATAGTATAAGCTGCAGTGCCATTTTAGGAACCATCAGTAAAAGCAATGGTAGCATTTGCTATAGGGCTATTTTTGATGATTTTAGGAAAAATATATTGATGATTACATTAAAATTGTATTAATTTGTTAGCAGGATAATGATTGTCTATAAAACCGGCCAAAGCAATGGCCCAACTGTCACAATGTTGAAATAGTCAATTTTGTTGATCTTTGGAAAAAGGGATGCAAATATAATGGGGGTCCTTGCCTAAATAGGTGCGAGAATGTAGCCTAATCATTTGGATTAGGGTAGAAACTAATTCATGGTATGGAGTAAGAACTTTCTTTGGAGAGGATGGGAGGTGAAGCCACATAAGGGGCTTCTCTTGATACAACACCACTGTAGGAGTATGTTTGGTAGGCAAAATAATGCCTCCCCAGGGTTTATAATAGTCACAATAGTAAGTCTTTTGTAAATATATAGCTTCCTCCACTAAAGTAGGTGCTTGCCTACCTGCATCAGTGAGTTCCCTAGGAGAAGGGTCGGCATTACCTTTAAGGATATCAAAAAGAGGTTTTAACATGCCTGTAGATATTTTTAAATAAGGTCTGATCCAATTAATGTCTCCCAGTAACTTTTGGAAATCATTTAGGGTTTTCAGGTGTCTTTCCTAATATGTATTTTTTGTGTATGAAAATAGGTATTATATAAAAGAAATCCCAAGTAAGAATATGGAGGAGCTTGTTGACTCTTTTCTTGGGAAACAACTAACCCTGAGGCAGACAAATCTTTTTCCATATGCGTAAAAGCGATGTTTAGGGGAGATTCATCCTTATGAGCTAGTAAAATATCATCCATGTAATGGACAATGTAAATTTCTGGGAACAATTTTCAGGTATTAGCAAGCGCATTAGCAACAAACTTTTGACAGAGGGTGGGGCTGTTGGCCATGCCCTGGGGCAAGACTAACCAATGATAGTGCTTCATAGGTTCCTTATAACTGGTAGATGGGACACTAAAGGCAAATCTTTTACAATCTTGGGGTGCCAATGGTATAGTATAAAAACAATCTTTCAAGTCAATAATTATTTTAAAAGTATCTACAGGAATAGCTATAGGTGACGGTATTCCTGGTTGTAAAGGGCCCATTAACTCCATAGATTCATTAACTTTTCTTAAATCCTGCAATAATCTCCATTTTCCAGATTTCTTTTTGATAACAAAAATGGGCGAGTTCCACGGAGAAGTGGAAGAAACAAAATGACTGCTGTCTAGATGTTCCTGCACCAACTGTTCAGCGATCTTAATTTTCTCAGCTGTAAGGGGCCACTGATCTGCCCATACGGCCTGATCAGATTTCCAAGTGATAGAATCGGCATAGGTAGCCCGAATACCACTGGCCCCCTCTAAAAATATCCTAGACCATGTCGTCCTTTGTTTTCAGATCTCATTATAGGCTCTACCACGCCCTGGTTAAACTTTCCCAATCCTTTACAAGGCAGCATACCCTTGTCAAACATCTGATTACTTACAGTATCATTGGGGCTATACAGGTACAGTCCCATATCTTTCATAACATCTCTTCCCCACAAATTTACAGGCAAACCATCTAAGATATATGGCTGACATATACCAGTATGTCCTTCTTCTTCTTTCCATTGCAGCATTTTACTACTTATGCAAGGGGATTTAGGCTGTCCAATACCATGCAATTCCATGGCTGCTTCTTGTAAAGGCCAATGCACAGGCCAGTGTTTGCTGGCTATGACAGATACATCGGCGCCAGTATCTAGGATACCTGAAAATGAATTTCATTTCAGGGTGCTCCTTTTTAATCTGTTGCACCCAGTAAGCATCAGAAGAACCAAAACCACTGTCTTCTTTGTTGGAAGCATTCATGACCTTTCCCACAGAGGTGCTAGGCAAAAGTATTAATTGTGCAAACCTCTGATTTTGATTAATAGCATTAATTTTGGAAGGAGAATGAATCATGACTTTAATTTCTCCAGTAAAAGCCTGATCTGTAATTCCGGGCATTACTATCAGCCCCTTCATAGTAATACTACTGCGTCCCAGGATGAGACCTAGCGTATTTGTTGGAAGAGGGCTATAGACTCCTGTAGGCACAGCCTGCGTACCCATTTCAGGTGTTAATACTGTGTAGGAGGTGGCACTGAGGTCCAATCCCGCACTTCCAGGGGTTGCTCTGAACATGTCACAAATGGATTTTTTCATGTTTCTACTTGGGTGGTGTAAGCCCCATGAATTTGTTTTGGGGCCTGGGGCTAGCCCCGACGCCAGTTTCCCTGCACCGGGGCTAAGGGACGGCCAGTAGAGTCAGTTATAGATTTACAATCTTTTGTCCAATGCTGACCTTTATGACATCTAGGACATATTCCTGGAGTTTTGCTGTTGGTATTTTCTGATTATTAGGGCACTGCGCTACTCTATGTCTCATTCTTCCACATCCAGAACGATGCCCAAGAGGGCCAGGAATGTGATTTCGGCCTCTTTTGTCTTTCCTTCTTTGAAATAATACTTCCTGCATAGTTTTTCCATGTAAGGCAGTTGCCAAAGTCACACCTTGAACATAGGAAGGTCCTATGTCAGCGCAAAGTTGAATATAATCAGAAAGGTTGCCCTTTTTTTCTGAATGGTCTAAGAGCTGCTTGACAAGCAGCGTTGTCATTTTCATATGCCAACTGTTTCACCAGCATGAGTCCTGCCTCTTGATCAGCAATAAATTTTCCTGTGGCTTCTAATAATCGAGAGACAAAATCCTGATATAACTCATCTGGTCCTTGTCTGATCTTAGATAAATCCTCCGTCTTCCTATTAGAACTGGGTAATTTTTTCCAAACTCGCTGTGCTGCAGTTCTTATTTGGGCATAGGTTTCTAAGGAAAATCCAAGCTGGTTGTCTGTGGAGTGATAAAAACCCTCTCCAGCCAACATTTCATGAGAAATAGGTACATTCTGATTTTTGTTAATTTCAGTGAAGTATTGACATTGCTCTACATATTCAGATTTCCATAACAAATAATCTCCTCCACTTAAACAAGCCTTAGCTAACTGCTTCCAATCATTAGGGGGCATGGGTTGATCGGACATTCCGGACAGAATGGCCTCTGTAAATGGGGCAGTGGGACCATACTGAGCACAGTGAAATCTATTTCCCTGTGGATCTTCTAAAACAGGGTATAATTGGAAACTTGAAATATCATCATTATTCCGCACAGCAGTTTGTAATGCTTTCTGTAACGGAGACAATCCTTCTGCTGAAGGAAATTTTCCTTTCTCTTTATTACTTAAAGCAGGATAAGCTTTTACATGATCAGAATCTGGTTTATTCAAAATCAGTTTCTTTAAAAAAGTACAAATTTTCTTATTCTCTAAACCTAACAGCAATAAAGTCCTCATCCTCATGATATTTAGCAGCTTCTTCCTCCAAAGTGGTGGAATCAGCGGGTGACAATTTATCATGAAAGGTAACACGAAGAAGAGGCACAGAAGTTACTTTAGCAATGGGGGGAGCACTAGGTGAATTACCTTTCTCTTCGGTAATCATAGGGAGAGAAGTACTCCTACATAAGGGGGTTTTATCTAATTTATGTCCCTCATGACGGGGATCTAAACAGTCGCTAACTAGATTCCATAGAGAAAAAGCATCAGCAGGTACATCCTCAGGGCCCTTTGAGGCACAGTGCTGTCTTAACTCATACCCTATGTGTTCCCAATGATCTAAATCAATCGTCCCTTGTTTAGGGAACCATGGACAAACTTCTTCAATAAATTTCAAAAATTTTTGCAATTGTTTACTACCTACCTTCATGCCCCTAGAACAGAGCTTTTTTTTTTTTTTTTTTTGGGGGGGGAAGCATCACTGCCCTCAGGTGGTGGGAGTAGGAGGCCCAGCCGTTGCTCCGTGGAACTGGAATCGAACCTCCATCCCAGTGGGCCGCAGTCCCGCACACAACCACTATGCCACCGGGGCTCAGCCCCCAGAGCATATTTTTAAGAACTTGCACGAACAGCACTCTGCTATTCTCTTGCCCCACGTTTTACTCCTGTTTATAAACTTCCCTGCCGTTTCTTAACCTTAATTTTTCTGGACGTCCATAAATTCTCCAAGGGCAGCGTCCTTCTTTGTTCTGTTGCTAGTCTCAGAGCGTCCTCTGAGCTTCCCCTTATGTCCTCTGATTCCCCGTACGGGCCACCATTTGCCGGTACCTGTCGGCTTCTTTGCCGGTGCTAGCCGGCTTCTTGAACCTGTGAACAAAGAGGATAAGAAAGGACTCTATACAAAAGCTGGGAACGGGAGGACAGAGTCTGAAGACAGCCGTCCCAAGTTTAATAAAACAGTCCTTTTATAAGTCCAAGGCATTACATAGCATACTTGTTCTTACACTCTTTCCCATGACTAGGGAACATCAATATCTTACGTGAAGTTCACCACGTTCTCATTCTCATCAGCCATCTCTTGAAACACAGCCAAGCTGCTTCTCGTTTTGACCTTGGTAATTTCTGTCTATTCACATAAACTAAGCTACATGTATCTAAACAATCACTTCAGTAAAACACCTGCACAATTATGTGAAAAGCAAAATATGCTGGGAACTAAGGTCACCATGCCCTAGAGTTATGCTGCAAAAGGCTACTCCTGCTTTCAGGACCGCTTCAAAGAGTTATGTAGCAAAAGGCAATTTCTGCTTTCAGGACAGTTCCAAACGGTATTAACCCTTTGGTTTCAAGGCAGCTCCCAACATCTGTAGGCCTCGGCTGCTTCTTGGGTAAACAATTCTAGAAAAAGTACACGTGAAGGACGTAGCAGATTTTCTGGAGTAAAGGAAATATTTTAAAAACTGCATAGCTGGTAGCATGTTACCGTTGGCATTGTTCTTGGAGTACCTAGGTGGTACAAGTCCTTTAGCAGCTGACTACGTACGAATTAAACAGCTAGCAGTTCAAATTCACCAGGAAGTACCCTGGAGAAAGGCCAGGCAGTCAGCTTCCCAGAACCTCTCCTTAGCAGACGGGGCTGCTGCAAGGCAGAAGCAGCTCCATGGCAACTCACTTGATTTTGGTTTCATTATTTTTTATTCAGTAATCATTATTGTGATCCCCCTCACAGGCCTCCCCTTCCAAATGGGCTGAATATCTCTATATGCATGATTATAACCCGGGTTGTTGTAAATATGAAATTATTTTTTGAATTTGCACAATCTTACCGACAAGAAATAGTACAGCATATTCATGGGAAAATTCTAGCTTTAAGTCTGGCAGGTGACGTCACCCCAGTCTGTGGACAGTGTAGATTGTAGGCTAGAGGACAAGAATATTTTTGTGTGGCTGGCCCAAGTTAAAAGAAAACGCCTGTGCTCGCTTCATATATACTAAAAGAAAACGCCTGTCAAATTTGTTGCTAACATTTCAGAGTGATGACTTTTCCCCTAAAATTCAAATATTTAATTTAACTTCTCAGTCAGATGACAAGCTCTGACTGTGAGGGGCCTCTTCCCACCCTGGGTCCACCAGGGGGCACTGCAGTGGCTGCCGTCCCCACGTGTCCCTGTCCCTGAGGCCAAGCCCAGGATGCTGTCATTGTCCCACTGTGACTACTGCCTTTAGAGAATTTTCTCACAGTGTCAAAATAGCACGGCTACCCAGTTCTCTACCAACCTGGGAAGGCATAGCTAGCCACCGCCACATGGTGTCAGAGAACGGGCAGAGTACTTTTGGGGGGAGGAATGAAGATTGTTCTTCCATCTATAACGGGCTGTCCGCATCTGCTTTCTTACAGCTGGCTGCCTCCCTGACTTACACTCACCTGCCTGGCCCTTGGGGCACTTCAGCTTGCAACCATTTTCTAGACATCTCTCTACCATCTCCCCTTTCTTCCTTTTGTGATCCCTGCTTCCCTTTTGCCCTGCCCACCTGACCGCAAGGAGCCCCAGGCACAAAGCGAGTGGGTGGCTGCCTGCTAACCACGGATCAGCAGTTCGAATCTACTGACGTGGGAGGAAGATGGGGTTCTGGGCTCCCATAAAGCTTCGCCAGCTGGAAACCCTGGGAGGCAGTTCTGCTCTGTGGTGTCGTGCTGGTTGCTGTGACTGGGAATTGACTGCCTGACGGCAGGGTTTGGGGTGGGGCTCTTTCCCAGCCACCTTCAAATTCCTCTGGGAGTTTCTGGGAGAACTAGTGAGACATCTGGAACAGCAGGAAAACCTATTTCCTTCCTCAACCTCCGCTGCCCACATCCTCCAGAAAAGTTCAATAATCACCCACCCAACTTGCTGACGATGAAGTGTTTTTTAGTTTTTTCTCGAGAAACGAAAACTGCCACTCGACAGTTAGAGCTTGAAGGTTTAAAGTGCGAACACCTCGAAGGTGATGGGTTAACCAACATCGGGCTAGTAACCAGAAGGTCATGGGTTCAATACCACCAGCTGCTCCACAAGAGGAAGATGAGGCTTTCTACTTCTGTAGAGATTTACAGTAAAAAAAAAAAAAGGTTGACCCGCTTGGAAACCCTCCGGGCAGTTCCAGCCTGGCCTCTGGCCGTGAGTCTGGTGTTTATATGACTAGGAGGGTTTGTGATGACTGGCGGAAGACGAAGGCATTTGCCTGGGTGAGGATGGAACTAGAGATGGAGTGGCAAGAGTGTCAGAGCAAAAACATTAAAATAGAGCCTTTTTGGTTTCTCAAAAGTCTCCAGGTTTGGGGGTTGTAAGCGCATCACTTTTGGAGGCGGCACCCTGTTCAGCTACAGGTCTGTGTTATACAAATACATAAATAAGTTTTCGCCATCTGTGTTGCAGGTTGTGGGGTCAGTGATGTGCTTTCCTGTGCAGCAGGAAGTCAAAAATGTCTAGACAGCACTCGGTGGCCTGGACGGTGACGGCTCTTCTGAGTGCGGCCGTGGGAGGGCTTGCCTTGTGGAAAGGCATTCAGCGAAGGCGGAGGAAACGGCACTGTGTGAGCCCGCAGCAGCAGCAGCAGCAGGGAGCGGACACGGGAGAGCCGTCCCCGCCGGACGAGGCCCGGCTGCACTCTGGTGTCCCCAGCGATTCCTGGGAGGAGAGAATTCTCCAAGCAAGAGTCGTGACTGTGTCTCAGGAGGAGGAGTGGAATCAGATCGAGGCCCGGCTTAGGAGGGAGCTAGACGACGTGCCAGTGCTTGGAATCGACTGTGAGTGGGTAAGTCAAGTAAACACTGTTGTCTTTTCTGTCTTCCTTTCTTTTTTCTCGCATCCCTGCCCTGGTGGGAGTAGGAAGCCCAGCCTTGCTCCTGGAGAGCTGCTGCTGGATTTGAACCGTCAACCCTGTGGGCCACAGTCACGCACACAATCACTGCGCCACTGGGGCTCAGCCCTCAATGTTGCCTTTTTAACGAGGGGACTTGATGTTTCAGCAGAGAAGATTACAATAAAATCAGCTTATGCGGGCTGAGCCCCGGTGGCGCAGTGGTTGTGCGCGGGACTGCGGCCCACTGAGTTGGAGGTTCAAATCCAGCAGCAAGGCTGGGCCTCCTACTCCCACCACCAGAGGGCAGTGATGCCCCAAAAACATAAAAAAAAAAAAACCCAGCTCATGCTTGACTTGCTTGCGAGTGGATTTTAGGGAAGGAAAGTTCTGCTTCCCTGAGGATGGTGGAATGCTTAAGATCATGGATTCTGGAGTCAGGCAGACCTTTGTGAGTTCCATTTCCATCACTTATTTTATGGCGGGGATCAGTCACAACCTCTTGGAGTCCCCGTTTACCTGGGATCGGGATCTAATGGTCCCTGACCTCACGGGCATTTGTAAAGATGTGTCCAAGCAACCTTCAGCATAGCTCTGGCATACAGTTAGATCGGCAGAGAATATTACAAGGACTATGAACGGTCGGAAGGACAAAGAAACCTCTCTGGGAACAAGGACAGTTGGAGTGTGCCTTGGAAGGGAGGATGGAGAGACTTCGTCCCATGTTGTGAGAAGAAACCAGTCCCTCGAAAAGGATCTGGTTCTTGGCGAATTACAGGCTCAGCCCCCAAAGAGGAAAGCCCTCGGTGAGCTGGACTGGCCCAGTGGCTTCCAGGGCCATGAGCTCCGCTCTCACAATTGGAGGAGGGGCGGGCTCAGGCCCTGGTTCCCCGTGAGTCAGGACCAGCTCACTGGTGCCTCCCAGCAGCCTCCGCTCAGGTCTGTGTGACACCACAGAGGCAAGTCCGGAGGATACCTCCCTTGGTTCTCGATCCTACAGACTCTCATGTGGGCTTCGCTTATCCTGGCTCTCAGGGGCATCGGCTCACTTCTCACCCCAAATAGTCACATCTCGCTTTAATGTCCGCACACTCTCTTATCTCTCTGCCCCTTTTTGAATCTTTCTCTACCTGATATCTAAATAATGGAGTATCCACCCCAGGGATTGCAAACTTAGATATCTTCAAGGCCTGGACAGCTGATGTAGACGAATGGCGTAGGATGGTTATCTGTATTTTTGAGTACATAGGAATATTCTTATAGTTCACTGAAAAAATTTCTTCCTTTCCATGTCTCTTTAAACACAAGGCCTTTCGCTCCTGCTTCCCAATTTTGATAAAGATAGGGATCTCAAAATATGTTTGTTTAGGGCTGAGCCCCAGTGGCAAAGTGGTTGTGTGGGGGGCTGCGGCCCACTGAGTTGGGGGTTCAAATCCAGCAGCAGCTCTCCAGGAGCAAGGCTGGGCCTCCTAATCCCACCAGAGGGCAGTGATGCCACATATATATATGTTTGTTTGTATCTTAAAAGCAGTGTAATGGCAAATGAGTGTTGGCCTCATACTGAAAAGACTTGATGGATCAGAGAGTCCATGCCATATAGAAATGAAGCTCTCATACTGTTCAGGCCGTGTGGTACCAGATTGTTGTCCTTTTCTTTAGATTTTTTTTTTTAAGTGAACTCTACCAATCTAAAAGTCTGGCACAAGTTACTAAATAGGTAGGGAGCCCCCCCCCCAATATATTAATGAACATACATTATGTATTGGCCCTCAAGAAGGGGGATCTCAAAACCAATTTTCTCTGAACGAGTCACTGAAGTACAGGGAAAAATGTGAGCAATTCAGTCTATCATGTTTAAAGGCATTATTTACGTATCATTTCCACTTTTGTGTATATTTGACAATCTACATAATGAAATAGTACAGTACTAATGTCTATCATATATAAATAAAGATACAGGGCTGAGCCCCGGTGGCGCAGTGGTTGTGCGTGGGACTGCGGCCCACTGGGACGGAGGTTCAATTCCAGCAGTGGGGCTGGGCCTCCTACTCCCACCACCGGAGAGCAGTGATGCCCAAAAACAAAAAGACAAAATAAATAAATAAATAAAGATACATATACATTATGTATATCCCAAACATTCTTGATATGGATTGACTTATACACCCCTGGGTTAAGTAGTGTTCATGAAACGAAAGTGTTTCCTCAGTTTTCAAAGAATGATCATCGGGGTAAGGTGCATGGGTAGTAAGTGACTTCAAGGGAAAGGGACGTTAGGGAGGAAAAGGGTGAAACATGAGCCTTTCCTCTCCGGCTGCGCGGACTCTGCTAGAAGCGTTCCTGTCTAATGATGCCCTCTGTAGAAATGAACTGGGTATCTTCTGGAACTTGAAGCTCTTGGATTCCGGCGGGGAGGGGGGGTGGGGGGAGAGGAGACACACACTGGTGATAATACATTGGATCTTAAGCACAATCCAGAAACTACCATGACTGAAATGACAATTCAGCTTATGGATCTATTTCTCTATGCTACTGGTTTAAGACGGTGCAGGCAGTGGCGCCCCATCCATCCATAAAAATTTGCTGTTGATTTTATGTCAGCTCAGACTGCTCTTGGTAGAAATGTGTAGCTTTTTCTGAGGGTCACTGGTTTTACAGCGAGAATTACCCAATGATAAAAGACGGATTTGGTCACGTCTAGACGAATTGTTCTGCAACAGGAATCAGTGGTCAGCTTTCTTGTAGTTGTTTGTTTTGTTTTTTCACCTTGGGGAGCCGCGTGTTGGGTGTCGGGTTGCTCCGCTGCAAGGTCAGCAATTCACACCCACCGGCAGCTCCGATTTGGTTGCCTTTGCCTGGAGCTTGGGCATATGCTCCCCTTGGGGAGGTGGGGCTGTGCCTCCCAGACACTCGACGCTGTGCCGTCTGTGACCAGGCCGTCCGTCTTCCTCTTTTGCAGGTGAACGTGGAAGGCCGAGTCAGGCCTCTGTCACTCCTGCAGATGGCCTCTCCAAGTGGCCTCTGTGTCTTGGTTCGCTTGCCCAGGCTGGTCTGTGGTGGAAGAACACTACCGAGAACATTACTGGATATCTTGGCAGACGGTACCATTTTAAAAGTTGGAGTGGGATGTTCAGAAGACGCCAGCAAGCTCCTCCAGGACTACGGCCTTGTTGTTAAGGGGTGCCTGGACCTCCGGTACCCCGCCCTGAGACAGAGGTATGGTGTACATGCGTGCTGGGACAGCTGTAGCCAAGGGCAGACATTTCCAAAAGCCATGTGGATCACTGCCAATCATTCCTGAAGCGTCTGAGGTTGTCTGGGAGCCTAGAGGTTTCTGGGATACACAGTGATAAAAAGAGAAAGTGGGCCAACTTCTGAGAAATTATCCAGAGGTGATCTTTTTAGATGGAAAGCTAAGAAGGTATTTCTGTATGCTCTATAGGTTCTAAATTGCCTAAGTCGGGGCTGCAGATAAAGTTATGTCTTGTAGAATGTATCTTTGAAAATTTTATGTTAGGACCAGTATATTTAAGGTAAAACCCTCTATTGCACTTAGAAATCGGCATGCCCTCCCAGCATTGGGTTCCCGGTGGTCGAGGGCCTCGTTGGCTGGGTGTGCAGGTCTATCTTCATGTACGACAAGACCCCCACAGTCTCCCCTCCATCTGCTCCCGAGGGCACTGACATTCGGGGGTCAGAGGGGAAATCCGATAAACTAAGAGACAGCTTCGTGAAAATTTTGCTTAAGATCTTTAAAATAGGGCTGAGCCCCGATGGTGTAAGTGGTTGAGTGCGGGACTGTGGCCCACGGGCTTGGCGGTTCAAATCCAGCGGCGGCTCTCAGGAGTGGTACTGGGTGGCGCCCATGACCACCAGAGGCAGTGATGCCCACAAAAAACAAACAAATAAACAAAAAAATCCTTAAAATATGAAATTAAAACATACTGTTTCATTCACATGTAAATTTTACAGAAGTGTAATGTTAACAAATACGACGCCAGACTTTTACCGCTGACGGTCTGCAGAGCACAGCCTCCACGTATGATGCCCTCTCTCCTGGTGCGGCCCCCCGCAGAGGCCTCCCGGGACTCTCGCTGTTGGCACCCGTGTGGCCTGTGCCCTGGCAGAGTCCCCGCTGGACAGACTGCCTGGCGGGGACTCCCCGGGCTGCCGCCTGCCCACTGTGTGACATTGGACAAGTGACTGGGTTTTGGCGGCTCCCCGATGTCTTTTCTGTAAGCGCGATAATAGCATCAGCGGAAGGATTCCCCACAAAATCCCCAAAGCCGCCGCCAGACGAGGTGCGTTCAGACGGTGACGAGCTTCGAATGACCGCGGGCCATGCTTATGCCTCTGCACAGTTCTTCACTTTATTTTATTTTATTTTTTATTTGTAGGCATCACTGCCCTCAGGTGGTGGGAGTAGGAGGCCCAGCCTTTGCTCCTGGGAGCCGGAATTGAACCTCCATCCCAGTGGGCCGCAGTTCCGCGCACAACCACTACGCCACCACCGGGGCTCAGCCCTAGTTCTTCACTTTTTGTCAGAAACTTATTTGCTTTCTTTCTTTCTCTCTTTCTTTTGTGATCCAAGTGGGCTTTTGTGAAGGATAGAAGAAGTTTCAGGTGTTACAGTTAACCAAACACAGCCATACCCGACATACACCTGGCAACCTTGAGGCAAGAGAGAAAGAGAGACCACAGCTCGGCTGAGTGGAAAGAGGCAACTTATTTTCGTTCTTAAAAAATCATTTTACTGGGGGGCTGAGCCCCGGTGGCGTAGTGGTTGTGCGCGGGACTGCGGCCCACTGGGATGGAGGTTCGATTCCGGCTCCCAGGAGCAAAGGCTGGGCCTCCTACTCCCACCACCTGAGGGCAGTGATGCCTAAAAATAAAAAAAAAAAAAAAAAAATCATTTTACTGGGGTTCTTCCACTCTTACAACTTTCCACACATCACTTGTATCAAGCATTTTTGCACCTATGTTGCCATCATCATTTTCTAAACATTTCCTTTTCTGTTAGCGCCCTTGGTACCAGTTCCTTTTAAACTTAGTTCCTTTTCAATGGAACTTACTAGAAGACAGAGTAGCCAAACCATGCTCCTTCTCCTTCCCTAGGAAAACAAGGCGGTCCTTGCCTTCTTGGACATATTTATGAACTTCTTCAGTTGTTGGTCAAAATAAAGTTGTTACCTCCCCCACATCACCGTGCCCTGCCCCAGATCAGGACACACCCCACTGTGTGGAGCACTGCGCCTGGTCACCACGCAGCCCCTTCCAAGCAGGTGCCAGTCAGAGAAAGGTTAGGCTTTGTGTTTCTTTTTGTTTGATTGTTTAAAATACTTTAGAAAGGAAGCTAAAAACAAGAGGGAAGCCATAGTTGATGAGGGGACAGGTGTTTCGGAAGTTGAGGGATGGGTAGAGGGGAGTTCCGGTCTGCGAAAGTTTGGAAATGTGTTACACACACACACACACACACACACACACACACACACACACACGGCAATCCTTAAAGAGTGCCCGAATCAGAGAGGGGCCTGGGGGAGCCCAGGAGTCATGAGTTGCCTCAAGAGGCAAGCGTGGTTCTCGGCGGACACAAATGACTTCTGTCGAGGAGGCTTTGTGTTTCTTTGTTCATTTACAAAGTGACCCAAAGCAGCTTTCCCCCTGTGGAGTAGATCAGCCGGCCCTGGGCATTTTCCTTCTGCACAGCCTTCCCTCCCCGTGCCAGTCCTTGGCACCAAAGTCAGGAGCCGCCTAGCACGGCTTTGGTTAGTACGTTTTTGCTTGTGGGCTTTGTCACAAAAGCTCCGTTCTTTGTTTGTTTCTGGGATGATGAGTGAGCACTCCTTTGTGCAGTTAGCCTTCTAATCTCAAAGGTGTCCCTTGTCTTGACAGCACGTGGAATACTCAGCTGTGCCACTCGAGCCCGCATCCTCAGGCCCCTTGGTGCCCCTTCCACGCCTCCTACTCCTGCAACAGCTGATCAACTTTGTTCTCAATACATTTACCTCTTCTTGTCGTGTTCGATAAAAGAAGTCATCCCGGCTGAGCCCCGGCGGCGTAGTGGTTGTGCGCGGGACTGCGGCCCACTGGAACGGAGGTTCAGTTCCAGCAGTGGGGCTGGGCCTCCTACTCCCTCCACCAGAGAGCAGTGATGCCAAGAAAAAAAAACAAACCCAAAAAACAAACAAAAAAAAGAAGTCATCCCATGTCTGCCCTCATTTTACTCAGCGTAATGGCATGTTACATTCGGTCAATCTGCGGTAAAAGATCTCTTTAAACTTTGAAAGAGCAGAGATGTTACTCAGAGGAATACAGTGCACCGCACTCAAACCAGGGCATTTCAATTTCAACTCAAACCTCACCTGCACTTGAAAGTTGGCCAAGGAATTAGGAAAACTAGAGAGGATTAAGGCATTTTAACAATAGTATTGGCAAAAATACCGCATAGACCATAGACTGTCAGAAGAGCAAACGAACCTGTGTCAGAAGTGCAGCTGAAATGCTCCTTAGAAGTGAGGATGGAAGGAGCTGAGCCCCGGTGGCGTAAGTGGTTGAGTGCGGGGCTGTGGCCCACGGGGTTGGCGTTTCAAATCCAGCAGCAGCTCTTCAGGAGCAAGACTGGGCCTCCTACTCCCAACAGAGGGCAGTGATGCCCCCCCTCAAAAAAAAAAGAGTGATTATGGAGAGATGTCTTATCCTTTGCTGCGGACATGTTATTAGAAAGGACCAGTCCCTGGAGAAGAATACCAGACTTGGTAAAGTAGAGGGTCATTGAAAAAGGACACACACACACACCCGCCCCCGATGAACACCAGAAACGTGGGCGAAGGGAGGCAGTGGTGGCATAAGATATGAAAATAATAATTTATCAAAGGGTCACAAGAGTGGGAGGAGGGAGGAGGGAGGGACGAAAGAGGAGCTGACACCAAGGACTCAGAAAGAAAATGCTTTGATTTTAGTATATGTGCTGCCGAAGCGAGCACGAAAATGCTTTGAAAATGACGGTGGCAACATATGCACAAATGTGTTTGATACAATTGATGTATGGATTGTGGTAAGAGCTGTAAGAGACTCCAATAAAATGATTCTAAAAAAAAAGAGGAAGACCCTTAAAGAATTGAATTGACACAGTGGCTACAACAACAGGCTCGAATATGACAGTTGTGCTGTGTTGTTTTGTTGTACATGGAGTTGCAATGGCCAGGTCTGACTGGTACCAGAGAACTGCAGTTAGGGTGTGTCCTGATGGAGCCCTCTTTGGGTTTGCCCTCCTTGGGGCTCTTTGAGCTTCTTGGGATTGTGGGATCATGTTTTACTTAAGATTGGGAATTTTCTTTTCTTTTTTTAGTGGTGTTAGGGGGCCTTCCGGGAAAACAGAAAGACCTGCTAGACAAATTCTAAAAGAGCTGTAACACTAAGATTGGGAGTTTTCTGTCATTATTCTACCCATAAACTTTCTGTCCTGTGCCCCTGTCATCTTGTCCTGGAATTCCCATGGTGTGCCCTGTGTCTCTTGTTCCTTAATTTGCTTAAACAGGGCTCAGTCTTCATGAACCTCTTCTCTTCTTCAGCATTTGTGGTGTCAACCATTTTATCTCCAATTCACCCATCTCATTCTTTTTTGTACTCTTTTTTTCTTTTTTGCCAGGGGAGGGGGCGTCACTGCCCTCTGGTGGGAGTGGAAGGCCCAGTCTTGCTCCTGGAGAGCTGCTGCTGGATTTGAACTGCCAAGCCAGTGGGCCGCAGGCGCGTACTCAACCATTATGCCACCGGAGTTCAGCCCTCTTTTGTACTTTTAGATTTAAAAAATATATATCTTATTTTATTGGAGGCTCTTACAGAGCTTGTCACAATCCATGCACATATCCATTGTGTTGAACACATGTTTGAATATGTTGTCATCATTTTTCAAAATATTTTCTTTCTACTTGAGTCCCTGATATCAGCTCCTCACTTTCCCCTTCCCTCCTCCATGCCGCCTTGATTATGTATAAATTATTCCTTATTTTTTTCTAGTTTTACATGAACTGCTGTCTCATTTCACCCACTTTTCTGCTGTTTGTCCGCCTGGGTGGGGAGCCGTCTGTCGATCATTATGATCAGTTCCCCTTACCCTCCCAGTATCACTGCTTCCCTTATTGGTCCCGAGGGGTTTATCTGTTCAGAATCCCCTGTGTATCTTACCAATCTGACTAGACCAGAACATGCATACTGACTGCTACAGCTAGGTCTCATTTTTAAACTTGCAATCTCCCAAATGCACCAGCGAATACGCTATGGTCAGTGTGTCCACCAGGGGGCACCACCTAGTCAGGAAATTGTGTACTTCTCCATCTGTCCTTATTTTCTGCTGTCACTCCCTCTTTTCCTGTTTCTGCAATCTCGTTTCCAGGAGGAAAATCCAGACCCAGTGATCCCTTATTGGGACTGGGTATTGCCCTCAGTTTTCACCCAGGTTTTCCTCCTCTGCTCTGTGCGGGCTGGCATTCTCTGGGTGAACAGCCAGATTTGTCTTCCCTTTCAAGAGCTAGAGGGGCTGGCCCTCCCCAGAACCTGGAGAAACCGGTCAGGTTGGTTTCAGAGCTCAGGGGCCCAGTGGTGGTTAGGGAAGCAGCGCCCACTAATGGACCCATCTCCCAATTCCACTGTTAGCAACTGGGGACAGAGGGTGACACCCCAGACAGACTTCCAGTTTGGTTTGCCTCATTGCTGTCAGAGCCCCTGTGGTGGATCATTTGCTGTGAGTGCAACCTTCCCTCAAGGGTCCTGCTTCTCAGCAATCAGTAGCAGTCCGTCCGTGTGTCAGCAGGCTGCAGCACCAGCCGAAAGTGGGGACCCCCTGTGGGTTTCCGGGTCTGAGCAGGGAGGCAGGTAGAGAGTGCTGACTGTGGAAGCTTTCTTTCCTGCAGGCCCTTCCATAGCAACTCCCAGCAGGCTGGCCGGTGATAGTGTGCTCCTGGGTGAGGAGTCGCCATGACCCACGCAGACCCCTCTCTCCGCCCAGTTATGCAAGAGCAGACCAACCAGCCAGTTGCCACCGAGTTTCTTCTGCCTCCTGGTGATCCCACGTGGGTCCATGCAGAGCTGTGTGCTGCCGCCGCCGAGTTTTCAGTGGCAGACTTATCAGAAGTACCTGCCAGGCCTTACTCCTGAGGGGAACTCCCCTGTGTAACTTACTGCTTCGCAGCCAGGCACATTCACTGCTGGCACCTCCCAGAACCTCCCGAAGAGCAGAGGGTATAGGTTATGGCATCGTTTATTGTGCATTAGCCCCTTAATGAAAAGAGCCTCTGGGCTGAGCCCCGGTGGTGGCGTAGTGGTTGTGCGCGGGACTGCAGCCCACTGGGACAGAGGTTCAATTCCAGCAGTGGGACTGGGCCTCCTACTCCCACCACCGGAGAGCAGTGATGTCCCCAAAACAAAAAAAGAGCCTCACCACTTTTTCAAGATTTGAAAAGTGATATGTGAACACCAGCAGATTGAAATTCCAAGAAAAAGATAAACAATATATAAAATCACCCCAAATCATCCCACATTCAGAGGAACATCATAACACTTTACTAATACTTTTCTAGTTCTTTCTTTTTTTTTTTTTGCATCACTGCTCTTTTTTTTTTTTTTTAAAGATCATTTACCGGGGCTCTTACAACTCTTGTTACAATCCATACATCAATTGTATCAGACATACTCGTGCACATATTCCATCGTTCTTTTTTGGGGGGGGCATCACTGCCCTCTGGTGGTGGGAGTAGGAGGCCCAGCCTTTGCTCCGTGGAGCTGGAATCGAACCTCCATCCCAGTGGGCCGCAGTCCCGCGCACAAACACTACGCCACCGGGGCTCAGCCCTATTCCATCCTTCTTTTCTGGACATTTACTTTCCATTGAGCCCTTGGGATCAGTTCCTCTTTCTTCCTTTCCCTGCCCCCCCAACCCTCGTGGCCCCTTGATGGATTATAGATTGTTAATATTTTCAAATCTCACACTGACCACTGTCTCTCTTCCCCTCTGGTTTCTGTTGTTCTTCCCCCTTGGGGGTGTGTGTAGTTATGTGCCATTCATTGCAATCAGTGCCCCCCTTCCTCCTCAACTCCCCCCACCCCACCGTCCCCCTACCCTTTTGGCATCTCTTCCCATTTCTGTTCCTGGGTTCCATGTTCTGAGTTTTATCTCTTGCCAATTCCTATGTACGTGCCGTCTACATTAGGAAGTGGCACTGGGGTCATGATAGCAGGAAGGGGTGGGGAGGCCTCAAGGGATCAGCGGTATACTCGTGACTTACTAAGGATCGACTACACTCTGATTGGCTCATTCCCTCCCAGCGACCTCTCTGTGGGGATGTTCCACTGTCCATAGATGGGCCCTGGGTCTCTGCTCTAACACCCTCCATTCTCACCAATGCTTTCTTGTTCGTTTATTTACTGTGTGTTGTGAGTCTTCTGATGCCCGTTGCCCAGTCTTGATGACACCTCATGATTGCACTGGCTGGGGTGCTTCTTCCTTGTGGGCTTGGTGCTTCACTGTTGGATAGCTGCTTGTTTCACTTCAAACCTTTAAAGCCCCAGACAGTATATCTTTTAATAGCCAGGCACCATCCTCTGTCTTCACCACATTTGCTTATGCACCCATTTTGTCTTCAGCGGTCATGTGTGTGTGTGTGTGTGGGGGGGGTGGCTATGAGCATCACAGAGTGTCAATTTGTTAGAACAAAGGGTTCTTGGATTGAGGGATGGTATGAACTGAGGCCCAAGGCCTGTCTGCAGCCTCAGGCTAGTTATCTCGTTTTTTTTTTTGGGGGGGCGGGGGGCATCACTGCTCTCCGGTGGTGGGAGTAGGAGGCCCAGCCCCACTGCTGGAATTGAACCTCCATCCAGAGGCCGCAGTCCCGCGCACAACCACTACGCCACCGGGGCTCAGCCCGCTAGTTATCTCTTAAACTTCCCCCTCACACATTTGGAAGCATACAAACATACTTAATATACAGTACATGTATTTAATATGAATTGTACACATTCCCTTTCTGTGTTTTTTTTTTTTTAATTTCATGTGTTGTGGGCATAATTTTGCATCATCAAGCACAGATAAGCATTCCTGCCTTAAGGGGCTGTGTTGCATGCATAGTTAGCCAGTAGTCTGCTTATGAGCATTGAGGTATTTCCAGTTCTTTGCTGCCATAAATTGTGCTACAAGAAAGATCTTTTTATATATGTTTGTCAAGAGGTTAAATTCCTAGATGTGAAATTGCAGGGTCAGAGAATTTAAGTGTTTACAATTTTGATGGCCATCTCTCGCTAAATATTTTATATGAGTATAAAAATTTTACAGTGTATGAATTTTAGTTGAGCATGCTTCATGCTCACTGATGACAGACATGGTTATTTTATTTATTTATTTTTTGGGGGGGTGGGCATCACTGCTCTCCGGTGGTGGGAGTAGGAGGCCCAGCCCCACTGCTGGAATTGAACCTCCATCCTAGTGGGCCGCAGTCCCGCGCACAACCACTACGCCACCGGGCTCAGCCCAGACATGGTTATTTTAAACAAAATTTGCAATCTGATAGATGAAACTTTGGTGTCATTTTGATTTTCCTTGATTTCTAGTGAATGGAATCACTTTTCATATGTCTCTTACCCATTTTTATGCCTTTTTCTCCAAATTTCTCACTGATGTCCATCACCCATTTTCGACACAGTTTTATTCATTTCTTGCAGGAACAATTTACTGTGCAACGGGCTTAGCCTGAAATCGCTCGCCGAGACCATCCTGAACTTCCCCCTAGACAAGTCCCTGCGGCTGCGGTGCAGCGACTGGGATGCGGAGACTCTGACTGAAGACCAGGTACTTCTCATCGGAGCCGCGGAAAAGGGGGAGAGTCGTTGCTTCGGAAGTATAATCGTTGGACAATTCTCATCCCCAGAGATGATGTACACAAGTGTTGGGCTGATATGCTTTAAAATATATTCATTGTCTGGAGATACTCAAGATAATTGGTCAGAAATAATGTGGATGTCCCTTAGATAATGGACTCAGGTCTCTGTGTGTGTGTCTTTGTATTACATGTTTACATAGATACACATACTTGCACATTTGAGCACTTACCTGTCAGAACATGTTGATTCTGTGACCTAACACAGTGTCTTCCTTTCTCACAGAGCGGTGGAGGATGCCTGGGACTCCATCGCTAGTGTGGCCTTCACTTGAGCAGCATAGAGAGAGGATGATTCTGAAATGTTTGGATCTCATTTTAGAAAGGGAGACAGCTGAGCCCTGGTGGCGTAGTGGTTGTGCGCGGGATTGCGGCCCACTGGGATGGAGGTTCAATTCCAGCTCCACGGAGCAAAGGCTGGGCCTCCTACTCCCACCCCCTGAGGGCAGTGATGCCCCCCCCCCCAAAAAAAAAAAAAACAGAAAGAAAGAAAGGAAGACAGCCTCAGATTAAATCTCTGCAGAGATTCGTCGTGTCGATGGCTGAGGACGTCCAGATCTGCCGGGCTGCCTTTGAACCAGAGGCTCCGTTGTTTGCTTGACTTTTCATCTGTACAATGGAGTCGTTCTTGTCTCACAGGTCAGGGGCTTAAAGAAACTCACCACCCCTCATTCGGCTCTTAGCACACAGTAGGTGTGTAGGTTTCTTTCACTCAGCAGACGCGCTCCGTCCAGTACAGCAGGCAGGTGGTCTAGCCAGCGTAGTCTTCTTTCTGAGGAGTGGGGTCGGGGTGCCCGGGGGGGCACGGTTCCTTGCATTCTTTAACTGGCACTCCGTAGGTAGGAACATAGCTCTTTCTGCAAGCTTTGGATGCGGACTTGAATGAATTGTAGCATTCAGTGTATGCCAATATGCAATAGTAGAGGGCTATTCTGGTTTGTTGTTATTGTGGTGTTTTTAAAAAATTTTTGTTTAGTTTGTTTTTTGGGGGGCATCACTGCCCTCTGGTGGTGGGAGTAGGAGGCCCAGCCTTGCTGCTGGATTTGAACCTCCAACCCAGTGGGGCCCCAGTTCTGCGCACAACCACTACGCCACCGGGGCTCAGTCGTTACTGTGTTTTTACACAGCCTTGAATGAATATGTAGTATGCGTGTGTGTATAATTGTGGTAAAAGATACACAACACAGAAACAGTCATTTTAGCCATCTTCCAGGGAGCAAATCAGTGGCATTAACCTCACTCACAATGTTGTGCAACCGGTACCACTGTCAATTTCCCACACCTCTTCATCACCCCAGACAGAAACTCGCTCCCACTAGAACAAGAGCTGTCCCAGCCCTCGGTCTGCAGGACCCTCTACCCTACCTGCGGCCTCTGTGTGTTTGTCTGTTGCCGCTCATCAGAGGTGAGGGTAATCAGGAAGGCATGCAGCTCGGACTTGCAGGAGTTGATTGGGGATCAGAAGCGTTTCTCTGCCTTCTGAGGGTGGCTGCTGACAGGCGCGCTCAGTAACCTCGGCAGTCTCCTTAGGGCTTCTGAGGGAACCTGCTGACCCAGGTAACGCCCACGCAGGGGGCCAGCTTGTTTGGAGGGCCCACGAGGGGTAATCTTGATCAATTTTCTCCCAGGATGATTATGAGGAAGTTCTGAGAAAAGCAAAAACTGCCTCGGTGAGAAAAAGACCAGAAAACGTTGTGCCGAGGAATTGTTCTTGTTCCATCCCGACAAGACTCCTGCTCGTTCCAAGGTTGCCGGATCTGCTTTGCAGCTCCTGTTTTGTTCCTGGGCTTCTTCTGGTCCCTAAAACTCAGTGAATCTTGGAAAGGAATCTGATTTGAGTCCCTCAAAGATGCCGAAACTTCCATTTTGATGTGATGTGAATTGAAGACCACAGCAAATTTCACGGAAGGATTACGGAGCTAGAAACACCGCTCTCCTGCCTGTGTGTAGACCTCCAGGGAGACTGTTGAAAATGGCTTCACATTTTGATTATTTTGTTTAGTAAAGGATCCTGTGATTTTGGGGTAGTGCTCTTTTTTCTTTTTTTAGTTTTTTGTTGTTGTTTTTCAGGCATCACTACCCTCTCTCTGGTGGTGGGAGTAGGAGGCCCAGCCTTTACTCCTGTGGAGCTGGAATTGAACCTCCATCCCAGTGGGCCGCAGTCGCGCGCACAACCACTACGCCACCGGGGCTCAGTCCTTGGGGTAGTGCTCTTTGACATCCCTTCATATCTGGGATCATATTATATTTGTCTTTCTGTTTCTGGCATACGTCACTTAAGAGAATGTTTTCAAAATTTATTCATCCATCTCATACTTCACTTTTCTTGATGGCTGAATAGCATCCCATGGTCTGTAAAAATCACATTTTGGCCATCCATTCGTCTGTCCATGGACCCTTTCTTGGTTTGCTTCTCCCTCCTGGCAGTTGTGAAAATGCTACAGTGAATACTGGCATAGCAGATGCGTTTTTTCATCATCAATACAGAAACGTGATGTGAAATCCCTAGCAGTGTAAGATATGCAGCACTGCCGTTTGTTCGTCAGCGCTGCAGAGCTGGCTTGACTCCTCTGTGGAGCGGATCCTGCTCGAGCCAGCATGGGACCGCTGCTCTGCTGAGCCCATTCTCAGAGCCCATGGAGCGCTTCTTGTCCTCCGGCTCTCCGGTTGCCTCCTCTCGGGGCCGGCCTCCTCCTCCTGCCCTCCTGGCTAAGGTGCACTTTGCCTATCTTTTCAAGGCAGAGCTATTCTTTCTTTTGGCAGCCCACGGGAGTATTTCAGAGTCCTTGCCAAAACCCCAATTCAAAGACATCAATTCTTCCTGAGTCTTTCTTATCCGTTAACACTTTAAAGAGGTCTTTTGCAGCAGGTTTTCCTGGTGGAGTAAGTAATTTGATTTCTGGACTGCTGCTTCCTTAGGTATTGGATTGTGGACTCAAGTAAAATGAAATCCTTGACAGCTTCATTCGTTTCTCCATTTATCATGATGCTGCTGATTCGTTTACTTACGGGAATTTTCTCCCCTCCCCCCTCTGTATGTCGAGGTCCAGTGCAGAGCAAAAGCTATTGGCTCTGATCTTTATCTGTAAGGACTTCAAGTTCTCTTCAATTCTAGCAAAGGGTGTCCCCTGCCAACCAAAGCTTGTCCTTGAGTCTTCTCCCAATCCTAATGTACATTCAAATCTTTTGCCCTTTTACACGGGAGGTAAGTACCTTGTGTTTTTATTATAATTAAAAAAATATTCTAGATGTAAGCTCCTTTTCTTATTTATGATCATTTACAACTATTTTCTCCAATTTGGGGTTATTTCTTTACTTTCTTCATGGAGTTGTGTGAGGCATGAGAGTTTTTAATTTGGATGGACTCGTTTGTTTTCCCTTTTGTCACTTAGACTTGTGGTTTTGTAGCCAGGAAGGATATCATTGCCTGATTCAGAGCCGTGCAGATTCTGTAAACCTGCACCCAGACCTCAAGGAAAGCTGAGCACGAAAGTCAACTTTGTATGTAGTGTGACATGGAGGTTCAGCGTCATTCTTCTGCACGCAGCCTGCTGGTTGCCCTAGCGCCATTTGTTGAATAGGCCGTGGTTTGCTTGCCGTTTGAAAACATGGTGCTTAAAAGCGTGTGGAGCCCTTCACATTCAGGCTCCCTCTTTTTCATTGGAGACAGCTAGCTTGACATGTGGATTGCTGGGTCTAGGTAGAAAATGTTTAAATAAACATTTGGTTTATTTTATCGCTTTCAGTTTTTAAAAAGGAAAAAGACCCAACTCCTATAATGTACAATAATGAATATGATCATGATGCTATAGTATTAAGCACATTTAAAAAATCCTTACCGATAGGGTTACTTGTCAGCCTTATTAAAGAGAAGCTAATAAAGGAATTATGAGGGAGGTAGAGGTTATGGCAGTGTTCGACTCTGTGGTGCACAGGGTTGGTACCCATAGAAACAAGCTCAACAACACGTAACAGCAACCGAAAGGACTCCTGAAATCCTTCAGCCCTTTGTGAGGAGAAGCTGCAGATGTTGGTTCTGGCCGCTGTAGCCGTGACCAGCTTGCCTGTGCCCATTGCTCGGGAGAATGACTTACCATTCATCACTGAAGTCCAAGAATGGCCTTCCAGGATTTTTCCATTTGAAGCGCGTGTCTGGAGCCTGTTTGTTCTCAGCATGTTGAAGGTCAGGCCTGATTGACAGTCACACAGGCCTGCTCATGATGCTTGTGGTCCTTGAGGGATGGCGACCCAGGAATCCGATGTCATGGACTCATTGTCACACCTTTGGTGAACAACTCCCTCCAGCCCCAGAACTTGAGAAAAACCTCCCCTGCGGGTTGGTAGCAAAGAGAAAAAAAAAAAAACACTTCACTGGCTTTGATTGTGTGTCAGTCTGAGTTGACTAAAGAAACAAATCCATAGACAGGCATGTGTATAAGAAAGTGCTTTATATACAAGAACAATTGAATATTGAGAAAACATCCTGGCCCGGTTCAGATCACGTCCATAAGTCTGATAATAGCCCATATGTACCAATCTATAAATTCCTCTTCAGATTCACGCAGCATATGCAAAGACGCCAAATGCAGCAAGATCACAGGCCAGTGGGTGGAAGGTCTCTGGGTGCGGGTTCCTCCAGTTCCAGGGTTCCAGTGTAGCTCCATGTGTCCTCAGGAATACCTCTCGGAGAGTGAGCGTGTATCTGACCTCCAGTGAGCTATGTATCTCTGTTTGCACCTCCCAAATGAGGTCATAGAGCTGCGACCTGATTGACAGACTTTTTAACTCCACCGCTTCACAGGTTGACAGGAGGTTATGTAACTGCCACGGGTCCATTAGGGTTTTCGAACTTTTGAGTTGATGACATCTTTCAGCTACTTTCGTTAACTACACACACAAACTATTTTAGGGTATGTTAAAGTACTTTGA